>CM035836.1:56976245-57161594 GCA_020510985.1 Pholidichthys leucotaenia
ACTCTCACTCGCATTCTGACACTCTAGAGACGCAGGGCTCACTCCGGCGCGCTGCCACAGCGCTGGATGAGCCTCGTGATGGAGGAAGAATAAAGCACCCCTTTAACGTTTAGTTCGCCGTGTCCGCCTGCACTTATTTGATCCTTGCCTCTACACTGGTGACCTTTATTCGTATCCTACACACTGGTGACCTAACGTGAATGGACTGTCTCTCCCTTCTGCCGTGCTGTGGACTATTTTGACCCTCCCCGCAGAAAAGAACACCAGGCGAACACCCCGGAGATCATCCACGACTGGGAAAGCCTCAGAATCATGGTCATCATCCAGAATCCATCCATCATCCAGAATCCATCCAGAATCATCCAGTCATGGTGCAACCCTCGCCTGAGATTTTGGACCTCCACGCTGGGACCTGCCGAGGGACAAAGATCGTCTGCTCCCTCTCACCGCACTGTGGATTACAGAGACAGGATCGCCCACAGTCTTTGCATCCACACGAGCGCGTGCGCACCTTGTCCTCTCTCCATGATGGCGACCTCCATGACCTGGCACGAGCGAACGACAGCAACAGCCTGAACAAGGAAGACCATCGGCGCTGACTGCGCTGATGTCCATCAAGCTCCCTGACCCTGACTCACCTCTCGACAGCGGACCTGCCATGCACAGAAGCCCCGCACGCACACCGTGGGGTTATGAGAACAGCGCAGCTAGAAGGTATGTGGTCACTGCGCCAGGCGCGCACCACGCACGGAACAATACCGGCTCCACAGACTGGCATCGTCCTCCGCTGCTGCACATTCCCGAGAAAAAGCCACCCTCGGAACCTTCAGTGCTGCCCACGCACCTGAAGCAGACACGCAGCCCGCACACAGGACTTTATATGGGTCTCAGCCACGGCACACAATGGGAATTCAGCTGTCTGCTGTCCCCGATGGCTTTAGGGCTGCGCCCGCACCTAAAGCCAACCCGCCAAGTCCCTCACACAGCTCCAGCTTCTGTTCTTTCTCACAGCCGCTACGCATCCTCGCAGGATGGAGCCGCGAGAGGAGTCAGAGACAGGAAGAGAGACCAAACCCAGAAACAATCAAAACCCGGCAAGAACAACTAAATACAGGACAATGACAAGAATACCAACTACTCAGATTAAATCAAATGTTCAACTGACGATCACAAAAAATTGCACAGGATAACATGGAGAAAACAAAAAACAGAATTACTGGGTCAGAAAAACTAAATACAGGACAATGACAAAATACCGAAAATTCAAATCAGATAAAATACACATAAGATAAGATAAGATAAGATAAGATAAGATAAGATAAGATAAGATAAGCCTTTATTAGTCCCACAACGGGGAAATTCCAGGATTGCAACAGCACAGGGATAGCAACACTCAGAGCAACAATCAGAAGGCAAGAAAAAAAACAAGTAAGCAAGAGCAGCTAATATACATATGTACATATTACTATAAAATATATATACACACACACAGACACGCAGTGCAGAGCATTGTAGCTGGATGGAATAAATATATGAATATATAAACACACAGTGCGGAGCATTGTAGCTAGATGGAATAAATATGTAAATATATAAACACCCACAGTACGGAGCATTGCAGCTAGCTGGAATAAATATATAAATATATAAACACACACAGTGCGGCGCAATGTAGCTAGATGGAATAATATGTAGATATATAAAAACACAGTGCTGAGCATTGTAGCTAGATGGAATAAATATATAGATATATAAATATAAACATAAACACACCCAGTGCGGAGCATTGTAGTTAGATGGAATAAATATGTAAATATATAAACACACACAGTGCAGAGCATTGTTGCTAGATGGGATGAAACAGCACAACCGTCTACTTAGTTATCCTACATGGTATGATTATGAACCCATACATATTCTCACTCTCCATAGCGACCGGTATTTTTCCTAGTTGTATGCTGGAGGGGACCATTGTGTAAGTCTATTGCATCTTTTGCATTCAAAAAACTATTAGTTTGTTACGTCTTTTTGCTATCTCTGCGAGCAGCCCTGCTTAGGTTGTACAGTCTGACAGCCGTTGGTAGGAAGGACCTGCGAAACCTCTCGGTTGTGCACCTGGGATGATGTAGTCTGCTGCTAAATGAGCTCCTCAGTGCATTCAGTATGTCCTGCATAGGGTGGAACTCGGACTCCAGCAGAGATGACAGTTTAGCCACCGTCCTTCTCTCTCCTATCTCCTCCACTGGATCAAGGCGCTGCCCCAGGACAGAGCTAGCTTTCTTGATCAGTTTGTTCAGTCTCTTCCTATCGGCTGCAGTAATGCCACTGCCCCAGCAGACCACTCCAAAAGTGATGGCTGATGCCATCACCGTGTCATAGAATGTCTTCAGCAGCGCCCCTTGTACACCAAAAGACCTGAGTCTCCTCAGCAGGAACAGCCTGCGCTGTCCCTTCTTGTAGAGTGCGTCAGTATTGTGTGACCAGTCTAGTTTATTGTTCAGATGAACACCCAGGTACTTATAGGATGTCACCATCTCGATGTCTGTTCCCTGTATATTTACTGGTGCTGTGAGGGGTTGTCCTTGCCTGCGGCAGTCCACCACCAGCTCCTTAGTTTTCCTCGCGTTGATCTGGAGGCAGTTCCTGTCATGTATTTTGGTTTACTACGGCACCCGTAGTAGTGCCTTTGCTAAATGCATTATGGGTAATGTATGTGTATGTTGAGTGTGTTGTCGTTGGCTGTGTGCTATGAGTTGCTGCTCGCCAATAAACCATTAACGGTACGTCAATGGTCCGAGTTATTATTTGTTATATTGAGTAACGTAACGGGTGAAAGATATAACAAAAAGTGGCGACGAGGACGTCTGGAACGACGCTGCAGTCCGCGACGGAGGAGTTTTTTTTGTCGTGTTTTTTTTTTTCCCGCCGCTACTCCGCGCTGACAGGGTGATACACAGCGCCACTGTGCTGAGGTGGATGCTGCGGGCTGTCTGCTAAGCGGGGAGGAGCGGAGCTGTGGAAACCGTTAAGGACAAAAAAAAACAAACTCCGTGAGTAACGCCAGAGGGAAGAAACGATGTTACAAGAAGGAGCCGCGAGGGAAAGAGCGACATTCAACCAGGAGTGTTAAAATGGCGGGAGTCATTGGCTCTCTCGGGCCCTTTGATGAGAGCGCGGAGCAATGGAGCTCCTATACAGAGCGCTTTGACTATTTCGTCACGGCAAATGGAATAACGGATGAAAAGTTAGTGCCCACTTTTCTGAGTGTGATGGGTCCCAAGACATTTAACCTACTACGTAACCTCCTACAGCCAGCAAAGCCAGGCTCTAAAACCTACAAAGAGCTGGTGGACACACTGACCCACCACTTCTCACCCAAGCTTCTAGTGATTGCAGAAAGATACAGGTTTCACAGACGTAACCAAGAAGAGGGTGAGTCTGTTAACATGTTTGTTGCAGCGCTACGCAAGTTAGCCGAACACTGTGAATTTAAAGATGTTTTAAATGACACATTAAGAGACAGGCTTGTGTGTGGACTACGAAATGAAGCAGCACAGAAGAAGTTACTCACAGAAAGTGATTTGACGCTTGAAAGTGCCATTAACATTAGTGTGATGATGGAGATGGCTTCCAAAGAAGCACACCAACTGCATGCTACAGGCAGAGTACATAAACTCAACAGTGGTAAAACCAATGCAACAGGTCCATGTTTCCGCTGTGGCAAGGTGGGACACCTTCCTAATGACTGTTGGTACAAAGAGATGGACTGTAACAACTGTGGAAAAAAAGGCCACGTGCAGCGGGCATGTAGAAGCAAAAGGAGCAAAGACAAAAGCCCAAAGACAAGGAATAAAAGTGACATGGTAAAATACAAAAAGAAAAGAAATGTTCACACAGTTAAACATGGCGAGCAGAGAGTGAGCGACTCCTCAGAGGAAGAGGTGTCAACTGCAATAAATACTGTCCGGATTATGAATGTGAATGAAGGCTCAGAAGGCTTTTGGACTAAACCAAAAGTGGAGGGACATTTTATTAAAATGCAGATAGACACCGGATCAAAGGCATCACTTGTGTCGCATGGCATTTACAAGAAGTTTCTGAAACATTGTCCACTCCGACCTTCAGACACCGTCTTCAGGACGTATACTGGACACCGAGTGCCCATGAAAGGGATGACAGAGGTAACTGTTCAGTACAATGGCCAAACTGCTGAGCTTCCAGTTTATGTTACCAAGAACAACTGTCCAGCTATAATGGGGCGTGTGTGGCTAAAGAAAATCCAACTTGACTGGCAAGAAGTAAGGAAGCTGTCACACAGTTCCACTCAGCTGTAGGCCATACTGGAAAAGCACAAAAAGGTTTTTCGTGATGAGCTAGGCAGTATGAAAAAAATTATAGTGAAGCTGCATGTCAAACCTGACAGTAAACCAGTGTTTATGAAAGCCAGGCCAGTGCCGTACGCCATCAGACCAAAGGTGGAGGCTGACTTGGATGCTCTGGTCAAGAATGGAGTTCTGGAGCCTGTGACAACCAGTGAGTGGGCCACGCCCATAGTTCCAGTACCCAAAAAGGACGGAGGAATCCGAACCTGTGGAGACTTTAAGGTAACAGTAAACCCTGTACTAACAGCAGAGCAGTATCCCCTCCCACTGATTGATGACTTATTTGCGGGGCTGAGTGGGGGACAAAAGTTCAGCAAAATAGATCTCAACCAAGCTTATTTACAAATGCATGTAGACGAGCAGTCACGTGAAATGCTGACTATCAACACCCATAAAGGACTCTTCAGATACCGCAGACTGCCTTTTGGCATCACATCTGCTCCAGCACTTTTTCAGCGAGCTATGGATCAAATCCTGAGTGGATTACCAGGAGTGCAGTGCTACCTGGATGATATCCTGTGTACAGGAGCAGATGATGAAGAGCATCTGCGCAATTTGGATGCAACTCTCACGAGACTGGAGGAGTATGGATTGAGAATCCGCAAGGATAAATGCGAGTTTTTCCAGTCATCCGTGGAATACTTAGGTCATGTGATCGATGCTAAGGGACTACACACTGCACCATCGAAAATCACAGCCATTGTGGATGCACCTCCACCCCAAAATGTCAGTCAGCTGAAGTCTTTCTTAGGACTGCTGAACTATTATGGACGGTTCATACCAAATTTGGCATCACTATTAAAACCACTGCATAACCTGCTGCGCAAAGAGGAAGCATGGAGGTGGACAGCAAGCTGTCAGGAAGCTTTTCAGAAGGCAAAGGATGCGCTGACTGCATCAGAGGTTCTGACCCACTTCAACCCATCACTTCCGATCCAGCTTGCCTGCGACGCCTCTCCTTATGGTGTAGGGGCGGTGATTTCCCACGTAATGCCAGACGGTGAGGAAAAGCCAATCGCTTTTGCGTCAAGGACATTAAACAAGGCAGAAGCTAACTATGCTCAACTAGAAAGAGAGGCTCTGAGCATTGTGTTTGGTGTCAGAAAATTCCACCGGTACTTGTATGGACGGAAGTTTACACTTTTTACTGACCACCGACCTCTCACAACCATCCTTGGACCATACACAGGAATACCATCTCTTGCAGCGTCCTGACTGCAGAGGTGGGCGTTGCTGTTGTCAGGACACTCCTATGACATCAGGTATCGAAAGTCAGACTGTCATGGTAATGCAGATGGGTTATCCAGATTACCACTTCCTGTCATGAAGCCAGAGTCAAGCACTGTGGACATCTTCTACTTCACAGAGGTAGAAAACGCACCTGTTTCAGCTGTGCAGGTGAAAAAGGGGACTAGAAATGACCCTGTGTTGTCTGCAGTCATGGACTTGGTCATTAAAAGACAACCTGCGGGTGATGACGCAACCTTGAAGCCCTTCCTTGGGAAGTGGACAGAATTGTCTGTTCAGTCGGGTTGTTTGCTGTGGGGGAGGAGAGTGATTATTCCCTTGTCATGTCGAACAAAAGTGTTACAGCAACTTCACGCAGGACATAGTGGAATCGTGAGAATGAAAGAAATAGCGAGAAGCTATTTTTGGTGGCCAAACATTGACAAGCAGATTGAAGAAATAGCCAAAAGTTGTTCATCTTGTCACAAGGTACGGAACAACCCACCATTGGCTCCTCTCCATCCCTGGGAGTTCCCACAGGAGCCATGGCATCGTGTGCACATTGACTTTGCAGGTCCGTTTGAGGACAGAATGTTTCTCGTTGCTGTGGATGCACACAGTAAATGGCCTGAAGTGGCTATTATGAGGTCAACCACCACAGAGAAGACCACAGAAGCATTAGGAGAAATGTTTAGTCGTTTTGGGTCTCCTATACAACTAGTTTCTGACAATGGACCTCAGTTGGTTTCACAAGAAATGGATGCTTTTCTACAAGCTAATGGAGTGCAGCATATTAAATCAGCTCCATACCATCCTGCGACGAACGGCCTTGCAGAAAGGTTTGTGCAGACAATGAAACATGCATTGAAAGCATCACAAGGTCAAGGAACACTGCATCAGAGGCTGCACAAGTTCCTGCTAAACTACCGCAACACTCCACATGCAATCACAAAGACAACCCCTGCTAGTCTGATGTTCAAGAGAGATCTGCGCACTACCTTTGACCTTTTGAAACCCTCAGGATTAAAGGACACTGTGCAAAAGCAACAAGAGAAACAAATTATGCACAGAGGACATCGGGCAAAGGACAGAGCGTTCACGTCAGGAGAATCTGTGCTGGCCAGGAACTACAGAGGTGAACCTAAGTGGGTTCCTGCAACTGTTATCGCACAAACTGGACCAGTCTCATATACAGTTCAAACCACTGACAGTGTTTGGAAAAAGCACGTGGATCAACTCCTGCAGACACCACCAGCGCCTGCTGAACCGTCTCTTGGATATCCTAACGATCCACCTACACCAGTGCAGAACTCAACCACTTCAGAGACCGGAGTTCCAGCTGGAGATGTGACATATTCTTCTGCATCAGCACCAGAAGCAACCTCCACATTAGAAAGAACTCAGACTCATGTTCCTGCAGAGCGCCGATACCCTACCAGGGAGCGACGACCTCCTGTCCGTCTGAGTTATTAGACTAGATAGCAACTGACCCACATTTATGGGGCAGAATAATCCCCAGGGGTACAGTTATGGGATGAGGTAGTATACCCTCACTCCTAAGGTAACATAATAATTAAAGAAAAAAAAAGAGACAAAGACATAAGAATTGCAGCAGATACTTGATATCTCCTGTAGGACATCTATTGTAAGAGGGGAGGAGATGTCATGTATTTTGGTTTACTACGGCACCCGTAGTAGTGCCTTTGCTAAATGCATTATGGGTAATGTATGTGTATGTTGAGTGTGTTGTCGTTGGCTGTGTGCTATGAGTTGCTGCTCGCCAATAAACCGTTAACGGTACGTCAATGGTCCGAGTTATTATTTGTTATATTGAGTAACGTAACGGGTGAAAGATATAACAGTTCCGATGGCACCAGTCCACAAAGTCCTGGCTAAGCCCTCTGTACTCAGCTTCATCTCCATTGGAGATGAGGCCAACGATCGCAGAGTCATCAGAGAACTTCTGTAGATGGCAGTGTGTTGTGTTGTGTGAGAAGTCCGCAGTATAAAGAGTGAACAGGAAGGGAGCCAGCACCGTTCCCTGGGGGGCCCCCGTGCTACTGATGATCATGTCGGACACACAGTCCCGGGTTCTCACAAACTGAGGCCGGTTCGTGAGGTAGTCCAGGATCCATGATGACAGGTGCTGGTCCACCCCTGCGCGCAGCAGCTTGTCCTTCAGGATCATCGGTTGGATGGTGATGAAAGCACTGGAGAAGTCAAAGAACATGATCCTCACCATATTCCTGGGCTTCTCCAGGTGGGACAGAGAACGGTGAAGGAGGAAGATCACCGCATCCTCCACCCCAATGCCATGCTGGTAGGCGAACTGGAGTGGATCCATCGCTGGTTCCACCAGGGGGCGGAGGTGAGCAAGGAGCAGTCTCTCCAGGGTCTTCATCAAGTGGGACGTCAAGGCCACCGGTCTGTAGCTGTTCAGGTCTTTGGGGTGGGAAGTTTTTGGTTCAGGTACCACACAAGATGTTTTGCACAGCTGTGGTACCCTCCCCAGTTTCAGGCTCAGGTTGAAGATATACGTCACAATCCCACACAGCTGGTCTGCACAGGACTTGAGGAGCTTTGCGCTGATGCCGTCCAGTCCCGACGCCTTCCTCGTCTTGATCTTCCTCAGCTCCGTCCTCACCTGGGTCCTGGTCAGGGTCAGGATGGGGGGCTGTGTGTTGGGAGTGGGGGGTGTAGGTGGAGTGGGGAGTGGGCAGCAGGACTTGATTTCTTTAGAGGCAGCAGTGGTTGTTGTGCAGTCAGGGGGGAGGGCGGTTGGTCAAACCTATTGAAAAACAGATTCAGGTTGTTCACCCACTCCCTGCCCCCCGTGGCCTGGGGGGAGGTATTCTGGAGCCCAGAGATGGTTTTGAGGTTTCTCCAGACCCCGCTGATGTCACTCTGTTGCAGCTTGTCCTCCATCTTCTTCCTGAAGCTGTCCTTGCCTTCTCTGATCTTTCTCCTCAGCTCCCTCTGTACGGACTTCAGCATCTCCCTGTTCCCCGACCTGAAGATCCTCTTCTTCTCTCTCAGAAGTGTTTTTATCTCAGGGTTGATCCAGGGTTTGTTGTTTGAGTGACGCCGTACGGTCGTGGTGGGAACGGATTTGTCCACACAGAAGCTGAGGTAGTCCGTGAAGGTGTGAGTGAGGCCATCGATGTCCTCACCATGTGGATCGCAGAGCTGCTTCCAGGCGGTGGCTTCAAAACAGCCCTTTAGAGTGTCCATTGTCTCCTCAGACCATAACTCCACAGTGTGCATGGCCGGAGGTTGTCTGTGCACTAGGGGTTTGTACACCGGCCGGAGATGAACCAAGTTGTGATCCGATCTCCCGAGTGGGGGGAGTTGTGATGAGGTGTACGCCTCCTTAGTGTTTGCGTAGAATAAGTCCAGTGTTTTATTGTCTCTAGTGTGGCATGTGACATACTGGGTGAACGTGGGTAGAATGGGAGATAGTGAAACATGGTTGAAATCGCCTGAGATGAGGAGAAGAGCATCTGGGTGTTCAGTCTGCAGCCTGCTGGTTACTGAATGGATGACGTCACGCGCTGTCCCAGCGTTCGCCGTCGGATTTGCATAAACAACAATGCAGATCACGTGTGAGTGTTCTCTCGGGAGATATGTAGGCCTCATGCTAACAGCTAGCAACTCAATGTCTTTGCTGCAGTGTCGTTGTTTAACAGTGATATGTCCCGGTCTGCACCAGTTGTTGTTAACATACATTATCACTCCACCGCCCCTTGCTTTGCCACTGTCTGGTGTTCGGTCTGCCCGTATCATGTGAAAACCCTCCAGCTCAATGTTAGCATCTGCTGCTAGTTCAGTTAGCCACGTTTCAGAAAACAAAAGAAGAGAGCACTCCCGATATGTGCTATCGTAACGGGAGATAGCCGCTAGCTCATCTACCTTTCCCAGTAACGACCGTACATTTCCCATGACAATAGATGGAAGCGAGGGTCTGTACCTTATATTTTTTGTCCTCCGCCTTACTCCAGCCCGGCAGCCGCGGCGTTTTCGCCTCAGTTCACTCGGTATGTCGAGTTTTTCCAATGGGACCGGGTGGCGGTTGAATGCTAGCAGCTCTTCCCTGCTGTATCGTATCCTGCTATAAACAGTGGCTCCGTCCACCAGCTCAGGAGACATTTGGGACGATCTGTGTGTCCGTGATATAAATGGAGTGAAAAAAGACGGATCAAAAAGAGAGAGGAAGGGAAAAAGACTCGGAATTGAGCCGCTGTTGCAAAGGGCAGCCGACTGGTGTGGCGCCGAGAGAGAGGGACAAAAAAAAAGAAAAGAAAAAAAAAGGAGGAAAATAAGGCAACAGTAGGACATAACACAAATTGCCAAGGATCCCCAAATAACAGTTACAGAAAACACAGGACAGCAAGAGAAAATTAAATCTTTGCCCACATGTTACAAAAGAAAATGACTTCCCACTGTTTTATTTATTTGCATCTCATTTCCTTACAAGTGCAATGGGCCCCAGCCAGGGGTCTATGATTACACTTTAAATTAAAAAGCTTTGTATCCAAGGGCTCTCTTTAAGATAGAGACTGTTCCTCTGATTGCTGAGATCTGTATTTCACAGATGCTAGGGCAGCCGGGTATTGCTTGTAGATATTTTTTCAAGTTCTTCTTAACCATCCCAGTTGCTCCCACCACCACAGGTATAATATCTGCATCCTGCAGATTCCAGGTGCTCCTTAGATCGTTTTTGAGGTCTTGATATTTTGTTATTTTTTCTCTTTCTGCTCTGTTGAGGCCGTAGTCGTTTGGTATAGTTACATCGATTAATTGGGCAGTTTTGCCCTTTTTGTTCAAGATAACTATGTCCGGTTTTATTGCTCCTCCTTCAATGTGTCTTCCAGTTGGGATTTCCTTGTCATAAAAGATGGTAATATCTCCGTTGGAGCTAACTGGCTCTGGATCGTGCTCCCATACTGGTCCTTTTACTTCTATTTTGAATTCTTTGCATATTTTCCAGTGTATATAACGGCAGATCTTATTGTGGCGAGCAGTGTAGTGTCCATCAGCCATGAGGACCTGGCAGCCGGAGAGCAGGTGGCTTACACTCTCCACCGCTACATGACAGAATCGACATTTGTCACTCTGTGACAATCCTGCCATTTTTTTAAAACCATTGGTTAGAAGTCCCTGGTCTTGTGCTCCAACCACTAGTCTCTCCTCGTCGTACCCCAGATCTCCATTCCTGATCCAGCGCAATGTCTCTTCCCTATCAATATAATCCCTATTGAGTTCCTCCTGGAAACGTCCTGCTCGCTTATGTTGTTTCCATCTTTCTTTTCTTTCCTCCTGTGTCCTTTTACTGTATTTTTCTCTCGTCTTTCTAGCTATTTTTGTTGCTGGGTTTTGCTGATTGGCTTTCATGTTATCTAATAAATCTGCTGCAAAGGTCTCGGCTTGTTTAGTTATAGATGTGTTAATACTGAGGGTTTCATGATGTTGGGTGACCTTTTCCATCGTCTCATCATTAGCGCTTTTTAGGTATTGACCAATGCTTATTATTGTTGCCCTGTAGGCCTGGTTCATTTCAATTAGGCCCAGCCCTCCCTCTTTACGTGGCATATATATCCTATCTAGGCATTGGTTTCTGTATGTTACCTTATGAAGGGTTAGGGTCTTCCTGGTCCGAACATCCAACTTATCCAGTTCCCCTTGTGGCCAGTCTATCACCCCAAATCCATATGTGGCAACTGGTACTGCCAACTGGTTTATTGCAGTGATCTTATTTTTAGGTGTTAAATTTGATTTACAGATTTTCTTTAGGCGATGTTGGTATTCTTTTTTGACCATTTCCCTCATTTTTCTGTGTTCAATAGTTGCGTTTTCTTCTATGCCCAGATATTTATATGCCGATTCCCCTGCCAGGTCTTTGATATGCTTATTGTCTTCTATTTGGATATTTTCTGATGCCGTTTTCTTTCCTTTTTTTATTGTACATTTTGCACACTTGTCAAGTCCAAATTCCATGCAGATGTCTTTTGAAAACATGTGAACGGTACTGACAAGTTGATTCAGTTTCTGTTCAGATTCTGCATAGAGCTTGAGGTCGTCCATGTAGAGTAGATGATTCACTCTCTTGCTCCCTTTTTTTGTTCTGCCTTTGCTTAGGTCATACCCGATGTCAAGGTCCGATAAGATTTTGCTTAAGGGGTCGACACAAAGACAGAAGAGCAGTGGCGAAAGGCTGTCCCCCTGAAATATTCCTCGCTGGATCCTGATGTCTGGAATTGTTATTTGTCCTTCTTTGTGGTTAAGTGTAATTGTAGTTTTCCACTTAGCCATCTGGACCTCCAGAAAAGTTTTAATCTCTGGGCTGATGTTATACAGCTCCAGACAGCGTATTATCCAGGAGTGGGGGATGCTGTCGAATGCCTTTTTGTAGTCGATCCACGCCACGCTTAAATTTCTCTCACGCCTCTTGCAGTCTTCCAGGATGGTTTTATTAATGAGTAGTTGTTCTTTGGCTCCCAGCTTATTTCTTATGCAGCCTTTTTGCTGTGGCTGCAAGTAGTTTTCTGAGTCCAGATGTTCATAAATGGCCTCAGTAATGATTCCTGTCAGCCATTTGTATGTGGTCGGGAGACAACAGATGGGTCTGTATTTATTGACTTGTTGGGTTTCAAGACTCTTGGGCAGGAGTATGGTGTTTCCATATGTGAGCCACTCTGGTGCTTCTTCCTCTCCCCCAACAAGTCGGTTAAATGCCTCTGCGTAGTGTTTGTGTAGTGCTGTTATTTTTTTGAGCCAAAAGTTTGGTATTTTATCTATTCCAGGGGATTTGAAGTTAAGGTATTTCCTGATTTTTTCTTGAGCTGTTTCTTCTGTGATTTTTAGTGAGGGCATCTGTTGTTTTCCTTTATTTTTCTCAGCAATGGTTTGAATCCAATTATTATTTTTATGTTGAACTGGGTCCTCAAACAGATTTCTCCAGAATGTTTCCAGTTGGGTTTTCTCAGGAGGTACCTCTACTTCAATAGTTTCATCTATCAACCTCCTGTAGACTTGCTTTGGGTTCTGTGCAAATAATTTATTTATCAGTTTTGAGTTCTCTCTCCGTTGCCTGTTTCTGATTTGAGCTGCTAGGGCCTTGACTTGCGCCTGGTGCTCTGCTATTTTTCCTATTATTTAGCCACGATCTCCAAGGAAGTGGAGATCGTCACTTCCTTGTGGTAACGTATCGTCACTTCCTGTTTTGCTGTCTGCCTGTGTGGTTTGCTCTCCAGCTCTCGAGCCACTAGCTATGGCTACTAGCTCTCTTTCCTCTCCTCCTCTGGTGTGCTCTCTCTGTCAGATGTTTAGCTACACCTCTGCCTCTTTTAGTGATAACGGTAAATGTAATAAATGTTGTCTTTTTGAGGCGCTCGAGGCGAGGTTGTCTGATTTGGAATCCCGGCTCCGCTGCATTGAAACACCGTCTGCGCCAGTTAATCTCGACGGACGCCCCTTAGCTGCAGCGGAGCTAGCTAGCTTAGGTCCCCCTGTCACCGGTTCCCCGGCTCTCCTCTGCAGCGAGGAGACTGGGTGGGTGACGGTGAGAAGGAAGCCTAGTCGCAAAGCCCCGGTTCACCACCAACCTGTTCACGTTTCTAATCGTTTTTCCCCGCTCAGCGACACACCCGCTGAGGAAAAAACTCTGATCATTGGCGACTCTGTAGTCAGAAACGTGAACCTAGAGACTCCAGCGGCCATAGTCACATGCATTCCTGGGGCCAGAGCAGGCGACATCGAGTCAAATTTGAAAATGCTGGCTAAAAGTAACTGTAAATATTCCACAATTGTTATTCACGCCGGCATTAATGACATCCGTCTCCGGCAGTCGGAAGTCACGAAACTTAATGTAGAATCGGTGTGTGACTTTGCAAAAACGATGTCTGCCACTGTAGTATTCTCTGGGCCCCTCCCCAATCTGACCAGTGATGACATGTTTAGTCGCTCGTCATCCTTGAACCGCTGGCTGTCTGTGTGGTGTCCTAAAAATGACGTGGGCTACATTGACAATTGGAGCTCTTTTTGGGGAAAACCTGGTCTTATGAGACGAGACAGCATTCATCCCACTTTGGATGGTGCTTCTCATTTATCTAACAATCTGGCATCTTTTTTATCCAAATTTCCAAAACCATGACTACTCAGAGTTGGGACCAGGAAGCAGAGTCGCAGTCTTACACGCCTCTCTGCAGCTCCTCTTCATCCGCCACCCCTCAGCTTAGCCCCTGTCTTCCCCATCAGAGAATCGTTGTCTGCTCCCTCCAAAGTAAATAAAAATATAATGTATAAGCATCCCAAAGTGATAAAGCAAAATATTGGTAAAACTCAAATTAAACATAAAGCCTCTAAATTGAATGATTTGGCCTCTGTTCCTCCTCATAATTTAAAAATTAAATGTGGTTTATTAAATATTAGGTCTCTAACTCCCAAGTCTCTGTTAGTCCATGATCTGTTAATTGATCATCAGATTGATTTAATTTCCCTTACAGAGACTTGGTTAGGACAAGAGGATTATGTTGGTTTAAATGAATCAACTCCCTCTGGTTATTTAAACTGTCAAAATCCCAGAAGTTCTGGTCGTGGAGGAGGAGTAGCAGCAATTTACCATTCCAAATTACTAGTTAATGTAAAGCAAAAAACATGTTATAATTCCTTTGAGGGCCTGGTCCTCAGTATTGGGCACTTTAGCAATTCCAGGTTAAACCCAATTTTATTTGCCATAGTTTATCGTCCCCCATCAACCTATTCAGAATTTTTATCCGAATTTGCTGATTTCTTAGCTGATTTAGTGCTGAAATCTGATAGAATAATTATAGTAGGGGACTTTAATATACATGTGGATGTAGATAGTGACTGCCTTAATGTGGCTTTTAATTCAATATTAGACTCGATTGGGTTTTCTCAGAAAGTAGGAAATTCTACTCATTACCTCCACCATACATTGGACCTTGTTCTGACATATGGCATAGAAATAGAAAATCTGGTAGTGTCTCCTCACAACCCTGTACTGTCAGACCATTGTCTGTTAACCTTTGATTTTACTATTTCTGACTATTTGGCTCCTAAAGAAAAATATTATCACAGTAGATGCCTCTCAGATGATGCTGTTTCCAAATTTATGCAGATTGTTTCCTCTATGCCATGTGTCAACACAACGGAAATAAGCTATAGACAGCTTGCTCCTGTAATTGATAACATGGTGGATAGTGTTTCAGCTTCTCTACATCAGGCTCTAGACTTGGTGGCCCCCTTAAAAAAGAAAAAGTCTAATCAGAGATTTTTAACTCCTTGGTTCAACACAGAAACTCGTAGCTTAAAACAGAAGACTCGTCAATTAGAAAGAAAATGGCGCTCTACTAATTTAGATGAAATCTATCTAGCTTGGAGAAATCATCTTTTAATTTATAAAAAATCTCTTAGAAAAGCTAGAACGAGTTATTACTCTGCATTAATAGAAGAGAACAAGAATAATCCCAGGTTTCTTTTCAGTACTGTAGCCAGGTTGACAAAGAGTCAGGACTCTGTCAATCCTAGCATCCCCTTAGAGCTTACTAGTCAGGACTTTATGAACTTTTTCAATAATAAAATTTCATCCATCAGAGATAAAATCAATCAGATTCTTCCCACAGTTAACTTAAATACTGTAACTACTACAACTCCTTCTATTGATGTCTGTCTTGATGAGTTTACTCCAATCGACCTTTGTGAGTTAGACAAAATAGTTTCCTCATCCAAACCTTCAACTTGTCTTTTAGACCCTATTCCTACCAGGTTATTTAAAGAAGTCTTCCCACTTATTGGTAGCTTTATTCTTCATATAATCAATTCTTCATTAACTTTAGGCCATGTACCGCAGGCTTTTAAAACGGCTGTAATTAAACCCTTACTCAAAAAGCCAACGCTAGATCCAGGAGCTTTAGCTAACTATAGACCAATCTCTAATCTCCCTTTCATTTCAAAAATCTTAGAAAGAGTTGTTGCTATGCAATTATTTGACCACCTGCAGGGAAATGGTTTATTTGAGGAGTTTCAATCTGGGTTTAGAATCCATCATAGCACTGAAACAGCCTTAGCGAAGGTCACTAACGACCTCCTCATTGCATCTGATAATGGACTAGTTTCTGTACTTGTCCTTTTAGATCTTAGTGCAGCTTTTGATACTATTGATCATAATATTCTACTTGATAGATTAGAACACTATGTTGGACTTAATGGAACTTCGTTGCAGTGGTTTAGATCTTATTTATCTGATAGGTTCCAGTTTGTTCATGTAAATGATGAGTTTTCTCTCAGCTCAAAGCTTAGTCATGGAGTTCCACAGGGATCTGTGCTTGGCCCTACTCTTTTTAGTTTATATATGCTTCCGTTAGGCAACATTATTAGAAAGCACTGTATACATTTTCACTGTTATGCAGATGACACACAATTATACCTGTCAATGAAGCCAGATGATACTAATCAGTTAGTCAAGTTAGAAGCCTGTCTTAAGGAAATCAAAGTTTGGATGACTTGTAATTTCCTGCTATTAAATTCAGATAAGACTGAAGTCATTCTTGTTGGTCCAAAAAACCTTAGAAATTCCTTTCCAAATCAAACTTTCAGTTTGGATGCAGTTACTCTTTCTCTTAATAGCTCTGTGAGGAACCTTGGAGTTATTTTTGATCAGGATTTGTCCTTCAATTCACATATTAAATTTGTTTCTAAGACTGCCTTCTATCATTTGCGTAATATTGCCAAGATTAGGAGCATCTTGTCTCAGAGTGATGCTGAGAAGCTGATCCACGCTTTTGTTAGCTCGAGATTAGATTATTGTAATTCTTTATTATCAGGTTGTCCTAAAACATCTTTAAAAAGTCTTCAGCTGATCCAAAATGCTGCAGCAAGAGTTTTAACAGGTACTAGAAAGAGAGATCATATCTCTCCGGTTCTGGCCTCTCTTCATTGGCTTCCCATAGAGTTTAGAATTAAGTTTAAAATCCTTCTTCTTACTTACAAAGCTCTAAACAATCAGGCTCCTTTTTATTTAAAAGATCTGATACTACCGTATCATCCTAACAGAGCACTACGCTCCCAAAATGCAGGTTTACTTGTAATACCTAGAATCTCCAAAAGTACAATGGGAGGCAGAGCCTTCAGTTATCAAGCTCCTCTCCTGTGGAATCAGCTGCCAATCTGGATTCGGGAGTCAGACTCGATCTCTGTTTTTAAGAATAGGGCTAAAACCTACCTTTTTGATATAGCCTACAATTAGGGAGGGATCATGTGTTTTCTGAACCCTCCCTTAGTTATGCTGCTAATAGGTTTAGTCAGCCGGGGGACCTCCAGTAATGCACTGGGCCTCACTCCTTTCCTCACTCTCTATGAAATATTTTTTTTTTGCTGGTCATTAACATTTGTTTGTTCTCTCCCATAGATTGAGTCCCCATCGTGCTGTTTGCTCTCTACATGTCTGTTCTTTTCTTCTTCTCTATCCCCTCACCCCCCAGCCAGTCGCAGCAGATGACTGCCCCTCCCTGAGCCTGGTTCTGCTGGAGGTTTCTTCCTGTTAAAAGGGAGTTTTTCCTCTCCACCGTCGCCAAGTGCTTGCTCACAGGGGATCGCCTGATTGCTGGGGTCTTTCTGCAACTGTGGGGGTCCTCCCTACAGTTGATAGTGCTATGAGATGACTGTTGTTGTGAAATGGCGCTATATAAATAAAGTTGAATTGAATTATTATTTGCTCTTTCCTAATGTTGTATTTTTTTTGGATTCTGTTGATTACTCTCAGTAATTTAGTATTGCAGTTTTGGTTCTGTATGTAGTAAGTCATTTGAGAAATTTCTGCCCTAAATTGATTAATTTTTCCTTGAAGTTTATTTTTCCAAATGGGTGTAGAGATTTTTGTTTTGGTTTGACGTTCAGTTTTTTCTTTATGCTGTGGAGCTAGCTTACTCTGCACATACCACGCTGCACCAAAGTTTATGCAGTTAAGCTCTGTCAAACTGACCCCCTGAGGTACAAGGTCACATAGGCCTCTGTTGACCTTTTGCAGTAGTAATTTGAATTCTTTATTCTCTTTTAGCTTAATTAATCTAGGACGTTCTTTCATTGTCATTTTTTTTGTTTCTTCTATTTTGTTGGCAAGTTCCTCTTCCATTTCTAGTTGATGTTGGTTCATTTCTATTTGGGGGTTGATCTGTTTCCTTATTGGATCCTGGTCTACACTCCCCCTTGTTGCTTCATCAGGATGTTCTGATTCTGAGCCCGAAGTTGCAGGGGATTCGCCTGGGTGGCCTGGTGGCACCTCTGTAGGGTGTGTTTGACAAGGTTGCTCCAGAGGTTTTTCAGTTAATGGTAATGGTAGCGGACACTCAACTGGGCAGATGTTATTCTGTGCCATTTTTCCTATTTCAGTGTGCATGTACTCCAATTGTTGCTCTGTGAAGTACCTTTGGGTGAGGAAGTTGTGTCTCTGGGTTGTGAGTTTGGCTCGGGGTACGCCAGCTTTATCCGGGCAGTGATGGAAAAAGATTCGCTGCCACTCATTGCATCGTTCCCGCTGGTTGCTGTGTTTCATCTTGGCGTACTCGGTTGCCCATATTAAAACCCATCTTTCCTCCATGCTCCACTGACTTTGTTTGTATTCTTGTTGTTCAAATAGGTTGGCATCTTGATAGTCTTTTATTGCTTGGGCTTGAGCTTCATATTTGATCTTTTCTATTTCTTCTTGTTGTAAGTATTTTGAGACCTGAGAGACTATAGATGTTAATTTGGAGATGGTGGTGGCTGCTTTCTTTTCTGGTGGTAGCTCGGATTCTCTGATCTTCTCCTCAAATACATGCTTTTTCCTTCTGCCCCACTTCTCATACCTTGAATAGGCGTAGCAGGACAGAATAACTTTCTTCTCATCAAGGGACCATTTTACAGTTTCTTCTTTTCTCGTATACCGTTTAGTCCTTTTTTGATCTTGTTGGGGCCCAGGACCAGATCTGTGCTGGTCTGATGGGGATCCCGGTTGAGTGTTTGTGACACTCGAAGACGAAGCTGCACCATCGCTCTCAACAGCCCGCCTAGTGCAGAAACGAGCTGAGGGGACCGTTTTATCCTGGTCAGTACCTTTCCAGCATCTTTTTCCTGTATTATTCATTTTTCATATTTGGTTCCTCATCGTCCACGGCTTCTTATTGGTTATTCGAAGCTACCCTCGCCATGATTACTCATATTGAGGGGGTACCCCCCATCCGCGACCCGGGGGACGCGCTGGCTAGCCTGAGGGAAAAGGCCACCAGAAAATTAAATCTTTGCCCACATGTTACAAAAGAAAATGACTTCCCACCTGTGTGAATTCTCATGTGAATTTTCAAATAACCAAATACAAAAAAAACAGAGCAATTACTGGCTCATACCTAACTACACGCAAAACAAACTAGGGCAACTGCAAGACATAACAAATACCCACAGACACCCAAATGGCCATAACACAAAGCACACATGATAGCAAGGGAGAAAAAAAACAAAAACAGAACAATCACTGGGACAGATCATCACCAGAAAAATGACCACTACCCCCCCCCCCCCGACAGTTTATGCCAACCAGCGGAGACCAGGCGCCATAGGAACATTTCTGGTGGTCTCCCCGCGTCCAACGGCCGGCGGGTGGTCATGGGAGGCGGAACATGACCAGGCGGCTCACCACAGTCCAACGCCCAGCACGTCCGCTCCTCTGGTGGCCGAACCAGGTCGCCCAATGAAACACACAACACGTCGGGTCGCCGACCGGGGGCGCCGAACCGGCGAAGCAGTTCCTCGGGTGGCCGACCCGTGTCCCTCAGCCACCGGTCCCGGGGAAAAACAGCCCGCGGCGGCCTCCCTGATGAGGACAAAACTCGGGAGAGCCGGGGTGAGCGAACAGGAACCCCCACAGCCCCCGGCGATGATGCGCAGAGGCGGTGACTCAGTAGAGGGGAAAGAAGGCAAGGATGAGCCCGTAATCCGTCCGATGGCGAAAGGTCTGCAGCTCCTCCCCCGTCCGCAGACCACACCGACGCTGCACCTCCACTGGACCCCGATTGGGTCGCAGCTGCACCCACGTCGGGCCCTGATTGGGCCAGAATCGCACCTGCGGTGGACCCCGAATGAGCCTCTGGCGCACCCACATTGGACCCCAATTGGGCCAGAACTGCACCTGCGGTGGACCCCGATTGGGCCTCTGGCACACCAATGTCGGACCACGATTGGGCCAGAACCGCACCTGCGGTGGACCCCGACTGGGTCGGTGCAGCTCCGCTGACGATCTCCACCCCCAAACCTGGGACCTCCAACCCAGTGACTCTGACTGGTTCCATGCCGGTGTAACGGATGCCAACTAGTACTGTTCGGCGTAGAACGTTAGTAAACCTCCCTCCCAAAGCCTCATACAGTATCGGTAGCGCTGAGCTATCGGTCGGACCTTTAGCTCAGCGCGATCGTGCTGTGTCTCCCATGCTCGAACTGTGTAGTTGACTGAGAGGTCGCGGGTTCGTGTCCCGTGTGGGGCGAACTGCGCAGGATGATCTCTGTCACAATGGTGCCGTGAACCCGGGATGGGAGTGAGGATTAGGGGGGAGAGTGTAACGGATGCCAACTAGTACTGTTCGGCGTAGAACGTTAGTAAACCTCCCTCCCAAAGCCTCATACAGTATCGGTAGCGCTGAGCTATCGGTCGGACCTTTAGCTCAGCGCGATCGTGCTGTGTCTCCCATGCTCGAACTGTGTAGTTGACTGAGAGGTCGCGGGTTCGTGTCCCGTGTGGGGCGAACTGCGCAGGATGATCTCTGTCACACCGGCAACACTGCAACGAGGCTCACAAACAACAAGAAAACCGGGATCAGAATCACCGGTAGCAACAGAACCCAGCAAGACGAGCTCGGGCGCAGCAGACGGCTGCTCCTCACTCGCCTCCCCGAGAGGCAGGCAAAAATGCTCCAAAACAGGGGACAGAGACACAAGAGGGAGCACTTGCCTGCACTCGGGTTCTGTTGCCACCCAGGACTTCGACGATCCAGGTTCAGGGCGGCAACTCTCGTCAGCAGGCTCCAACTCAGCTGCGTCGGGCTCCGCAGCTGGCAAGATGTCGTCTGCAGCCTAAGGTTCCTCCCGCGCTGCTGTCCACGCCGATGACCCGTTTGGCGTGGACAGCGGACAGAGGACACTCAACCCACTGGCTCTGACCGCTCCGGCGAGGAGACCCGGGGTCGCTTCATTGTCGGCTCAGGCTCCGGGCCGCAGTCCGCTCTTCTCCTCCGTCCACGACGTGGCTGCAGGGCCTGATCCAGGCTTTCTAGCACAGCAGGCCCCCTCCTCGTCCGACGACGTTGGCCTGATAAGATAAGATAAGCCTTTATTAGTCCCACAATGGGGAAATTCCAGGATTGCAACAGCACAGGGATAGCAACACTCAGAGCAATAATCAGAAGGCAAGAGAAAAAAAAACAAAAAAAAAACAAGAGCAGCAAGTATACATATGTACATATAAATATACTGTAAATATATATATACAGTATATATACTGTATATATATATATATATATATATATATATATATATATATATATATAGACACAGTGCGGAGCATTGCAGCTGGATGGAATAAATATATGAGTATATAAACACACAGTGCAGAGCATTGTAGCTAGATGGAATAAATATGTAGATATATAAACACACACAGTGCGGAGCATTGTTGCTAAATGGGATGAAACAGCACAACCGTCTACTTAGTTATCCTACATGGTATGATTATGTACCCATACATATTCTCACCCTCCATAGCAACCAGTACTTTCCTAGTTGTATGCCGGAGGGGACCATTGTGTAAGTCTATTGCGTCTTTTGCATTCAAAACTATTAGGTTGTTACTTCTTTTTGCTATCTCTGCGAGCAGCCCTGCTTAGGTTGTACAGTCTGACAGCTGTAGGTAGGAAGGTCCTGCGAAACCTCTCGGTTGTGCACCTAGGATGATGTAGTCTGCTGCTAAATGAGCTCCTCAGTGCATTCAGTATGTCCTGCATAGGGTGGAACTCTGACTCCAGCAGAGATGACAGTTTAGCCACCATCCTTCTCTCTCCTATCTCCTCCACTGGGTCAAGGCACTGCCCCAGAACAGAGCTAGCTTTCTTGATCAGTTTGTTCAGTCTCTTCCTATCGGCTACCGTAATGCCACTGCCCCAACAGACCGCTCCAAAAGTGATGGCTGATGCCACCACCGTGTCATAGAATGTCTTCAGCAGCGCCCCTTGTACACCAAAAGACCTGAGTCTCCTCAGTAGAAACAGCCTGCGCTGTCCCTTCTTGTAGAGTGCGTCAGTATTGTGTGACCAGTCTAGTTTATTGTTCAGATGAACACCCAGGTACTTATAGGATGTCACCATCTCGATGTCTGTTCCCTATATATTTACTGGTGCTGTGAGGGTTGTCCTTTTCCTGCGGCAGTCCACCACCAGCTCCTTAGTTTTCCTCGCGTTGATCCGGAGGCAGTTCCGATGGCACCAGTCCACGAAGTCCTGGATAAGCCCTCTGTACTCAGCTTCATCTCCATTGGAGAGGAGGCCAACGATTGCAGAATCATCAGAGAACTTCTGTAGATGGTGTTGTGTTGTGTGAGAAGTCCGCAGTATAAAGGGTGAACAGGAAGGGAGCCAAAACTGTTCCCTGGGGGGCCCCCGTGCTACCGATGATCGTGTCGGACACACAGTCCCGGGTTTTCTACTCGTTTCCCTCGCGCTCCTTGGCCCCCGCTGCTGCCGCCGTCGATGGCTCCTCGCCTCCTCTGGTCGTCTCGCTGGGCTCCGCCACTGCCGCGTTGACTGTGATCACCCTGGTGGTGATGATGATCCGGTCTGCCTCCTGGGCTAACGCACGGTAGTCCCGCGCGGCCAGCAACGGCGAATTGGCCAGGGCTGCTCTCGTTTCCTGGTGTTTGTTCAGAAATTGAGAAGGTGGAGAGCTGTTCAAAATGCGGATCCAGGCAAGCTCCTTCACCAATTCGACCAGTTGGGGAGTGCACGAGGCGGCATGGTGAACTGAATAGAGATTCAGATGGTGGAATACATCTTGAAGTCACCAGTGCTCTCCAGAGTATGTTAAAGTTTAAGCCTGCACATGGAAATTCTGAAGCACAGAATTGCACGGGTGAGGAAATTCTATTCTCTGAGTGCACTGTGCAGATTTGACCTTCTTTGGTGCCCTGTATTTACATTCCTCCTGACGAAGAGAAGTGGTAGGAGCGGCTCTTAACCCAAACAATTGACAGACAGCTGCTGTCTTCAGCGGATGAACTTCTCAAGGACAGTCCATGTGCCTTTATCTGCAAGCGAAGAGACAGACTGGGGACTTGTTTATAAGTCACATGACTATAACATCTATCTACTGCCTGGAGGCGCCCTCTGCTGTTCACCAGCAACTGTCACACCTACACAACACAAATGCACACAACATTACACGAACTGATACATATATACTGACTCATACATACACTGCCTCTCTCAACTCTTGTTTGTGTGATCTATATTGTCTGCTAATTGTGCATAGAGGGTTTTTTTCTGTGTAGTCAAAATTTGGCTCATTTGAGCTTTATATGAGCTTATATGAGCGTTATTCTGATTAACTATGTTTTTTCTCTCTCCTATTGTGTTTTCCTCCCCCTCCCTTCCCCTCTTTACCTCCACTGTATGACAGGCGCCTTGCATGGTTGCCGCGTCATTGGATGCGCCTAATGTGCGCGTCCAATGTCAAGTCAAATTCCTCGTATGTTTACTTGTAAATATACTTGGCAATAAAGCTGATTCTGATTCTGATTCTGATTATGGTAGAATTTGGTGTCATCTGCCGTTACTCCCCGGAGGGCGAACTGAGCCTCGATGAGGTGGAACCAAGAGCTCGGGTTGTGCTGCCAGAAATCCGGTAGCTTGACTGAAACCGCACATGCGTGGCTGGAGGTTCCAGTCGAGGTCGGCTCCGGGGATCTTGTCTCGTGTTCCATAATACGTCTTGGGTCACCAGTGTGGAGCGTGTAAATGAAGAGGCAGATTTGTTTCAGACGATTTATTACACACTCTCACATCTCAAGAATAGACAGAATGACTACTCCAGCAGAAACTCCTCTCTTAAGTCTCATGGCATTCTTCTAGCATTTTCTCACACACAAGATGACCTTTGCGTCACACTGCATTTCACCCCCTCATCCTTGACACCTCCCTGTTATCTCACCAGGAATCCCCTGCTCTTTGTTCCCACTGTCTCCTGTCTGAGATGCTACACAATCAGGCTCTCCCAAGGTGCCACAATAGAGATTTTAGGGAAAAAAAAACAGCATTGAATGGAACAAGACACTTTTTCAGTAATATTAAACTAAATGGTATTCACTTATATAGCGCCTTTTTCTCATCTCTGGATGACCAAGGCGCTTTACAGATCCTGCTATCCACATATTCACACACTGATGGCGGCAGAGCTACCATACACACACACAGGCGCTCCCCTGGCCACCAGGAGGAACTAGGGGTTCAATGTTTTGTTCAAGGACACTTGGACATGCAGATTGAAGACAGAGCGGGAATCGAACCCATGACCCTCCAATCAGTAGTTGGTCACACTACCACAGTTGCCCCAAACTAACTGAACATATATGAGGAGAGTTTTTTTGGGGGGAGGGGGATGAATGGAAGATTGTAAGAGGACCCATCCGATCCAGTAAATGGCGGTATTGCACTGAGCCCGTTTGTCAACCGCCAAAAAAGTCCAAAGAAGAGTTGCAGGCACTAGTAACGGATGTGATGTCATTTCCGCGCATGCGTACATCGATTTAAGATGGTGACAAGCGGATGAAACTTCCAACCCCGAACCGAGATTTGCTGCTAAAACTGTGAAAAAGACTTTGGTTGATTACCAGCAAATGTAAGTAATATCTGTAAGACGACAACTATGTTTCGCCGGAGAAGGTTTAGGCTCCGTTTTTAAATTTAAAGAGTATTTAAAAGAATGGCGAGTCAAGCTAAAACCAGCTAGCTTAACTAGCTTAGCCGCTGCTGTTAGTGATGGTGAAATGAGGCCCTGTGAATGTGTCGAGTCTTTCTGGCCAAATGCTTCATCATCCTGATCAGACAAAGCCCCGTTTAACAGCTCATTTAAGAATACTGACATCTGCTGGTATGTTACATGTAGGGTAGTAGATCTTTTAGTATAATTATTCCAGTATTATGTCAAAATAATCATTTGAGGTATTGTAAAGCTAGATGAAAAACATAATCTATCCTAATCATGGTATACTGACAAAATAACATTGACGGTTTATCAAAGTGTCCATTGGTCAGTTGTGATATATTAATAAATCATTTTGGTATGTGGCTGTTTTTAATGGATAAATAGTTATATGAAGTGCTTGTGTGACTGGGTTATAATCTAGACTGGGGAAGTTGGGTGGGGGATGGGGAGGTGTTTTATTGATTTTTATTCAGGAATAAAAGTTTTTTTTTACAGTGTTGGGGCTCAGGTGATTTCTTCTTTTTGAAACAACTTCCCCAGCCTTTGAAAATATTCGTTCACAGGGGACTGAAGATGCAGGGATACACAAAAACTGAAGTGCCAATTTAAAGGTGAACTGAACTGAACGGCATTGAACGGCACTGGGTGATAGTACATACAATTATAAAGATAATTTATCATTGGCACCCCCTCCACAAATCCCGGAATCTTGGAGAAAATCGCGATTTAGAATTTCCCACCCTGAAAAATCAGACAAATCCGCCGAAGCGCAGCCGGAGTTCCGCGTGACGTCACGAGTGTGACCCAGTCCTCATGTTTACCATTGCGAGCACGTCGACACTGGTTGTTTTTGGTGCATTTTGTCGTGATAGTCGACTACAAAACACTTCCAACACCTGGGAAGATCTGTTCAGTGGCCAAGGAAAGCTGTCATGGCGACAAAAGAAAAGAAAGGGGGAGGAAAAGCGACCGGGAAGTGATGCGTTTCTAGATATACAGTGATCCATCACTTATCGCGTTTAATGGGGACCAGAACCAACCGCGAAAAGTGAAAAACCGCGAAGTAGCGTCACCCCCCCCCAAGGGCGTCACAAGCACTATTTTGCACAAAAAGGCACAAGAGAACAGCGAAAAGTGCCACTAAGCAACATGAGCGATAAAGAAGGCGCTCTGCAGGGAGAGAAGCTGGGTAAAACGTCTCGGCCAATCAGCTTGCGAGGTGAAACGTCTCGGCCAATTAGCTTGCGAGATTCCCGAGCGGTGAAGAGGTGGGCGGAGAGGAGTGGAGCGGTGGTCAGAGAGGTAGATTTTGAGCTGTGCGGGCTCTCCGTGTTGATACCTGATGTTCTAATGAGAAGGCAGGGAGACTACATTAGAACATCAGGTATCAACACGGAGAGCCCGCTCTCCCCGGCTCCCCAGCCCGCTCGGGAATCTCGCAAGCTGATTGGCCGAGACGTTTTGCCTCGCAAGCTGATTGGCCGAGACGTTTTATCTCGCAAGCTGATTGGCCGAGACGTTTTACCCAGCTTCGCTCCCTGCCGAGCGCCTATACCCAGCGAAGGAAGACCGCATTAAACGCGATAAGTGAGGGATAACTGTAATAAGTTGGAAAAATGCTGATGTTTTTTTTCCCTTTCTTTTTTATTGTTAATTTTCCTTATCCTGACACCCCAAACATGCCAAAGTAAAGACTCACCATTCTGTATTCAATAAGCGACTCTCCTCCCCATCACTGCTGCGGTCTGAGTCGGTGCTGGAATCCCCCGAAAATTCTGGCTCTAATCTGTACGGTTCGATGCCTCCCTCGCTCTCTTCCTGTTCACTTGACACTCCTGCATCCTCCTCTGTCTTGTCACCGATCCTGAATGCCTCTTCACTCTGAAAACTCTGGTGTTCTTGACTGCTGGAACTGCCATCATCTGCCATTGTTGTTTTGATAAGGGTCACACTCGTGACGTCACGCAGCGTCGTCTGCACTACTTCCGGTTTGTTTGGCACTGCCAGCCAGAGGCAAAAGTTTATCGGCTTATAGCTTGGCCATCGCACAGCCTAAAAATTTCTTTTGTGTTGAAAAATACAATAGGTAATAAGGAATTAATCTGCTGTTCTACTTTTCTGGCAAAAAGGTGAGTTCAGTTCACCTTTAAAGTAGAACTGAACTCACCTTTTTGCCAGAAAAGTAGAACAGCAGATTAATTCCTTATTACCTATTGTATTTTTCAACACAAAAGAAATTTTTAGGCTGTGCGATGGCCAAGCTATAAGCCGATAAACTTTTGCCTCTGGCTGGCAGTGCCAAACAAACCGGAAGTAGTGCAGACGACGCTGCGTGACGTCACGAGTGTGACCCTTATCAAAACAACAATGGCAGATGATGGCAGTTCCAGCAGTCAAGAACACCAGAGTTTTCAGAGTGAAGAGGCATTCAGGATCGGTGACAAGACAGAGGAGGATGCAGGAGTGTCAAGTGAACAGGAAGAGAGCGAGGGAGGCATCGAACTGTACAGATTAGAGCCAGAATTTTCGGGGGATTCCAGCACCGACTCAGACCGCAGCAGTGATGGGGAGGAGAGTCGCTTATTGAATACAGAATGGTGAGTCTTTACTTTGGCATGTTTGGGGTGTCAGGATAAGGAAAATTAACAATAAAAAAGAAAGGGGGGGAAAAAAAACATCAGCATTTTTCCAACTTATTACAGTTATCCCTCACTTATCGCGTTTAATGCGGTCTTCCTTCGCTGGGTATAGGCGCTCGGCAGGGAGCAAAGCTGGGTAAAACGTCTCGGCCAATCAGCTTGCGAGATAAAACGTCTCGGCCAATCAGCTTGCGAGATAAAACGTCTCGGCCAATCAGCTTGCGAGGTAAAACGTCTCAGCCAATCAGCTTGCGAGATTCCCGAGCGGGCTGGGGAGCCGGGGAGAGCGGGCTCTCCGTGTTGATACCTGATGTTCTAATGTAGTCTCCCTGCCTTCTCATTAGAACATCAGGTATCAACACGGAGAGCCCGCTCAGCTCAAAGTCCACCTCTCTGACCACCGCTCCACTCCTCTCCGCCCACCTCTTCACCGCTCGGGAATCTCGCAAGCTGATTGGCCGAGACGTTTCACCTCGCAAGCTGATTGGCCGAGACGTTTTACCCAGCTTCTCTCCCTGCAGAGCGCCTTCTTTATCGCTCGTGTTGCTTAGTGGCACTTTTCGCTGTTCTCTTGTGCCTTTTTGTGCAAAATGGTGCTTGTGACGCCCTTGGGGGGGGGGGTGACGCTACTTCGCGGTTTTTCACTTTTCGCGGTCGGTTCTGGTCCCCATTAAACGCGATAAGTGAGGGATCACTGTATATCTAGAAACGCATCGCTTCCCGGTCGCTTTTCCTCCCCCTTTCTTTTCTTTCGTCGCCATGACAGCTTTCCTTGGCCACTGAACAGATCTTCCCAGGTGTTGGAAGTGTTTTGTAGTCGACTATCACGACAAAATGCACCAAAAACAACCAGTGTCGACGTGCTCGCAATGGTAAACATGAGGACTGGGTCACACTCGTGACGTCACGCGGAACTCCGGCTGCGCTTCGGCGGATTTGTCTGATTTTTCAGGGCGGGAAATTCTAAATCGCGATTTTCTCCAAGATTCCGGGATTTGTGGAGGGGGTGCCAATGATAAATTATCTTTATAATTGTATGTACTATCACCCAGTGCCGTTCAATGCCGTTCAGTTCAGTTCTACTTTAAACAGATGAGGATATAGATTTTTGTGACTATGCCAGTATTGCAGTGGATCCTGTTGTCTTGATAGGTTTTGTTCAGGTACCGCTGCACTTCCACAATAGCCTCAGCCTCTGCACTGGATGCCCCACGCCTCTGAGTTACTGTGGTGTCCAGCAGGTGCCACAGGTTACTACCACCTACAAAAAGAGTACACATCAGTATGTAAGCAAACATTTATAATGACACCATCATATGAACACTACCTGTACCTGAGCTGGATGTTGAAGCCACTGGTTCAGCGGCATCAGAGGTGGCAATTGGAGGTGTCTGTGGAGCAACGACTCTCATTTCATGGGCACATTCCGTTTTCAGGCGTTTAACTGCCTCATTTGCCTTCAGAGGGCTGTGAAACCCCAGGTCTTTAAACCTGGGGTCCAGCAATGTTGCCAGTGTCATGACACTGACAGACTCTAAACTTGCCATATGTTCTCTGAGGCGATGGATGAGGTTGTCAGCTAACACTTTTGCGGGGTCAGTTTTTAAATTTGAAGTTTCACACAGAACTGCGTGGTGGAGCATCTTCATAAGAGGTATCACCTTTGACCCTGATACATGTTTTTCCTCGGATAATTCCACTGTGGCCTGCTGAAAAGGGCCTAACACCTTCGTTACTTCCTCAATTGTGTCATTTTCATATGAAGTGAGTGGCAGAAGGTCAGTGTGAAGTGAAGCCAGGGCTGCACCTACAGCTTCACGCTGTTCAAAGAGACGCTGCAACATTAATAAGGTGCTATTCCACCTGGTCTCTACCTCTATTATCAGTTTGTATTTTTGCCTGCCCATTGAGTCCTGCATTTGGTTTAAACGTTCTTTAGCTGTAGTGCTGGTGTGAAAGTAGGTGACAATCTTTCTTGATTTATCACGCAGGTCTGCAAGCATGGGGACCCCGTCAAATGACTTGCGCACTATTAAATTAAGTGCATGGGCAACACAGATGCTGTGTCTGACCTGCAGTATCCTTGCACAGGCTTTCATGTTGGCTGCAGCATCTGTGACCAAGCAGCTCACCTTACCCTTGATCCCCCACTCATCCAGGATTTTAGCCTGTGCCAGGGCTAAATTGTCAGCTGTGTGACTTGTTAGGAAATGTTCAACACCTAGCATGACCGTATTAAGGGCATCTTCCTCTGTTATGTAATGGCAGGTTACACAAAGATATGCCTCCATGTTCATGGAAGTCCACATGTCTGCGGTCAGACTTACAGCTGTGGCCTTCTGGACCTCTTCCTTTTCCTTCTCTTTGGCCTCTGTAAATTTTTTGTCAACCATAGCCTTTAAAGCCTGTAAAAGAAAACAAAGGTGCAGGATAGATATACTATTACTGCTGAAATCTTTTTAATAGTAATTCCACCAGCATCATCGATATGCAACTCATACCTGTCTTGATGGTAGAGTGTAATTTGGATCAAGGACATGGATGAGGTTCCTAAATCCCTCGTCCTCTACCAATGAGAATGGCTGTGAATCTTTTATGATCATATTAACCACAGCTTCATCCACATCATGTTTCCTGGTACCTACACAGAACCAAAATTATGTCAGCATAGTACAGGCTGTTGTATTTCAAGAATATTGCATTTAAAGAGATGATGGGTCTATTACATGGCCTGGTTTGTGACTGTTCATTCTCATGAAATGCACGGTAATGCCTCAGCATACAGGTGGTGTTGTTGCTGTATGACAGTTCTCTCATGCATAGCCGACACTTCACCTTAAAAAATAATAATAAATAACATTATGTTCATGCATACGTATTTCTTGGTAACACTATCATTGTATCAACATGTAACACATAAGTCCTATCTATTTAATCTATATTATTGATTTTATCTGTTTTATGTACCTCATCTATTTTGTCTATCTTCTATGTGATCTGTTGTAAGATGTGTCTAACTCATGTGTATAGATAGGGCAGCTCAGTGTGTGAACGTGAGTGAGTGAGTGCACGCGCGCAGCCGAGTCATGCACCCCCCCCCCCTTTATTGGTGAATGGCCCCGCGGAGCGGACAGTGTGTGTGAAGTGTGCGGGTGAGGAGAGAGAGAGAGAGAGGCGACCGGAGCAGGTAGCGAGCTAGAATTGCTGCTAATAACAGTGCAAGTCTGTTAATAAAGCCTCAGCTCTTCAGCAAAACGGCCTGTTCTTCTGGGTACCACCATACTGCTGTTAACAACCGTGAGGTTTACTTGGGAGTTAACGGAAAAGCTGCCTCCGGCCCTGGAGAAGACAGATCTCCCGTCCCGTGTCCCCCAACCACGGTTAGGAGAGCAAAGGAGGAAAGGTTAACAGATCAATCGAAGCAGTTGTGCATTATATTTTACGTTCTTGGGAGAAATCAGGTCAAAGTGCTCCCAAACTGTAGATGTCCTTCTTCTTTTTGGTGGTTCCATAGTTCTGCTCTTCTCTGGTCTCTTCTCTTCTGCACGTCACAATCTTCAGCGTCACCTTGGATCACGCAGAACACTTCCTGTATTTCCCGCAGCTTTTTAAACAAATCGCATCAAATAACAAGGCAATCACGTGATTTTAGAAAACGGGGCCTCGTTTGCCTTTTGTCACGTGATACTGTGACAAACTATACAGGCCTCGAGGCAGGCTTCATCTGGACACGCCCCTTTTGCTCGACACGGGCTTCGCACCTTCGGTGTCTGACGTAACATCACTAGCTGCTGTTTCCTCTTCAAGCTGTGTTCATCTCCAGTTTATTTTACTGTTTTCAGTGATAAAGAATAATTTAGCTTATAACACTTACCTGTCCACAACAGCAGTGTCATTGGCGAACATCTGTTCCTCATTGTCAGACGCACATGAAGCTGATCCGCTTGTTAAGGACTCGCGGTTCTGGTCACGCGACCCGGTCAAACCATCTCCGCTTCCATGATGGCGGTTTTTGCGAACAATTTTTCAAAACAAATAAGAACAGTAGTCATAAAAAAAGACTGGCTAACGCTACCGTTACACACAGGTCTCAATGTGTGTCACCCAGCGGTTTAGACTGAACAGATTTTACGCACGGGACGCACGCGTTTCAATCGTCGAACTTCTCCGCGTCAATTGGCTCGTTGTATTTGCGGTCATTGGTAGGCAGGTCCTTCTTGCTAGGTTTTCAGTCGTTGGTTCTTCAAGGTTTCAGAAACCCAATTCAAGGCTCTTATTAGTCGAATGAGAGGTCAATCAAATCTAAACCAATCAAAACACTCCTTCGGCTTTCTGTTTGTGGCTGTGTCTGTACTGGAAGAACGGAAATACAGCCTTTTTTTTTTCCAGTGCGCACTGAGACGCACTAGGACACAGAGATGTGACCGCCCCCGGTATCCCGGAGTGCAACAGGTTAAGGGTACCATCATTTTTGTCCAGGCCCGTTTCATGAGTTTGTTTTTTAAAATAATTCTGTTGAACCACAATTCAAAAGCATTGTCTGATTTTCATTGGTTAATTTTCATAGAATTTTTATTTATTGACCATTGTGGGTTTTTCATTCATTAACAGAGGGGTACCAACAATTTTGTCCACGTCTGTACATCTCAAAAAATCAGAATATCATGAAAAAGTTCAATATTTTTGGTCACTCATTTCAGAAAGTGAAGCCCATGTATTTTATAGATTCATTACACAGCGAATGATATATTTCAAGTGTTTTAATTTTGATGATTATGGCTTACAACCGATGAAAACCCCAAATTCAGTTTCTCAAAACATTAGAATATTACAAAAAATTAATTTTAAAAACTAGTTTTTTTAATAGAAATGTTGGCCACATGACAAGTATGTCCATGGACGCGCTCAACACTTGGTCGGAGCAAATTTTGGATTAATTACTGTATCAATATGGTGTGACATGGAGGTGATCAGCCTGTGGCACTGCTGAGGTATTATGAAGGTCCAGGTTGCTTTGATAGTGACCTTCAACTCGTCTGCATTGTTGGGTCTTGTCTCTCATCTTCCTCTTGACAATACTCCATAGATTCTCTATGGGGTTTAGGTCAGGAGAGTTTGCTGGCCAATCAAACGCAGTGATGCCATGGTCATTAAACCAGGTTTTGATACTTTTGGCAGTGTGTGTGTGGGGGGGGGGGGTGCCAAGTCCTGCTGGAAAATGAAATCAGCTTCTCATTAAAGCTTGTCAGCAGAGGGAAGTTTATGTGCTCTGAAATTTCCTGGTAGACAACTTCGCTGACTTTGGTCTTGATAAAACACAGTGGACCAACACCAGCAGATGACATGGTTTTTCAAGTCACCACTGACTGTGGAAACGTCACACTAAACCTAAAGCAACTTAGATTCTGTGCCTCTCCGCTTTCTTCAGACTCTGGGACTTTGATTTCCAAATGAAATGCAAAATTTACTTTTATCTGAACAGAGGTCATCTGCTGGTGTTGGTCCACTGTGTTTTATCAAGACCAAAGTCAGAGCAGTCATCTACCAGGAAATTTTACAGCACTTCATGCTTTCCTCTGCTGACAAGCTTTATGGAGAAGCTGATTTTATTTTCCAGCAGGACTTGGCACCTCCCCCCACATACACACATACACTGACAAAAGTATCAAAACCTGGTTTAATGACCATGGCATCACTGTTTTGATTGGCCAGCAAACTCTCCTGACCTAAACCCTATTGAGAATCTATGAAGGATTGTCAAGAGGAAGATGAGAGACACCAGACCCAACAATGCAGACGAGCTGAAGGTCACTATCAAAGCAACCTGGACCTTCATAACACCTCAGCAGTGCCACAGGCTGATCACCGCCATACCACGCCACACTGATAAAGTAATTAAGCCAAAATTTGCCCTGACCAAGTATTGAGTGTGTACATGGACATACTTTTCAGTCAGCCAACATTTCTATTAACCACTTGCGCTCCGTTGTTCCGCGGGCGGGCAAGTCTCTGCGTCCTATGACGCACGAGGGCGCACGAGAGCGTGCTCGTGCGCCCTCGTGCACATGACGCATGATAAGGATATTGATGGTGACGGTGTAGGTGGTGTGCCCTCCAAGCGCCAATGAAAAAAAAATCTGCAAACACAGCCGCGAACAGATTAGTTCATCTGATTGACCTCTCATTCGACTAATAAGAGCCTTGAATTGGGTTTCTGAAACCTTGAGGAGCCAATGAATGAAAATCTAGGAAGGAGGACCCGCCTACTGTGAACGCAGGAGCCAATTGAAGCACAGAAATTCAGGCTGGGTGAAGCGATATTTACTGCTGCAGAAGGACTCTGTACGAATCTACTACAGACCCAGGCTCACCCAGCAGCATGGAGAACACCCACAAGTGGGACCTGCACTCATTCCAGCAGAATAGACGGAGGCCGATGACAAAAGTCGTAAATCATTCGCCAAAACGGCAATAATGGAATTATGTTGATCGGGATCCACGAGTGGAGTAGCGTCGCGTTCGTCTGACAATGGGGGAAGAGCTGTTCGCCGCGACTCTGCTGCTTTGAAGAGGTAAGGTGTTATAAGCTAAATTATTATTTATCCCTGAAAACTGTAATCCAAAAATGACTTTTGACCGATCGGTAAATTACAACTGTACTGCACACGAAGTACGTGCGCCGCGATAAACGGTTCATTTGCCGTGCTCGGACCGTGAACGCCCCCCCCCCCCCCCCGCTGCAGAAGAGGAGCGGGGGGGGGGCACGGTCCGAACGCCCCCCGGTCCGCGGGAGGAAGCATATCAGTCTATTCCATCATGTAGCGATGGCCCTCTTCTGTAGCGGGGGGGGGGGGGCGTTCACGGTCCGTTCACGGTCCCCCCCCCCCCCCCACACACACACACAGTAGCGGGGGGGGGGGAGCCACTGTGAAAGCATGCAAGGAGTGTAATCCGTCATGTAGAGGGCCGAATTTGGTCCTTGGTAGCGGTGGGGGGGAACGACCCCCCGCCCACACACACACACACAGACACAGCCCTGAGTGTGACCTTTCATTAGAGCCTAAAATAAAGATTCTACATTGAATTATTCAAAAATTACAGACGTTTTTCCAAACTGTGCCATTTGGCACAATTTGGCACAGTTCCAAAATGCCTGGGAACAGCCTGAGAACAAAGCTGTGTAAAATATTCATTTTTTGTGGTATTGTTACCAAATTTGGATCTCAGCTGGATAACACTTGGTTCTACATTTCTGTTGCATTTTCCAGCCGGATCGGACAGCTGTGTTATTTGCAAGCATTTGTATCCAAAAAAACACTGTGTCCAATTTTTTTTTCTTCAAGTTCAGTATGTTTAGATGACTGTAACTCAGTGGCCGGAGCACGTAGAGAGATTATGTTTTTTTTGCCAAAAAATTCAAAGTGTTTTCTTTTAAATGAGACCAACCCCATGAAGATGCTGCAAAGGGTTGAATAACAGCTTTCGATTTACTTTGGGCACGTTATTTTTTGGCATTTTTAGGAAAATTGCCCGGAGTGCAAGTGGTTAAATAACTGTTCTTTTAAAATACATTTTCTGTAATATTCTTTATTTTTTGCAATAGTGAATTTGGGGTTTTCATGGGCTGTAAGACATAATTATCAAAATTAAAATGAATAAACACTTGAAATATATCACTCTCTCTTTAATGAATCTATAAAATATATGGGTTTCACTTTCTGCAATGAGTGACAAAAAACATTGCACTTTTTCATGATATTCAAATTTTTTGAGATGTACCTGTACAGGTCTAGTTGTAAGGCAAAGCTGTCGATTTACCTGTCAATCTACGTTCCTACTCTCATCTATGGTCACGAGCTTTGGGTAATGACCGAAAGAACGAGATTGTGGATACAAGCGGCTGAAATGAGCTTTCTCCGTAGGATTGCTGAACTCACCTTCAGAGAGAGGGTGAGGAGCTCAGTCATCCGGGAGAGGCTCAGAGTAGAACCGCTGCTCCTCCACATTGAAAGGAGCCAGTTGAGGTGGTATGGGCATCTGATTAGGATGCCTCCTGGACGCCTCCCACTTGAGGTGTTTCAGGCACGTCCCACTGGGAGGAGACCCCGGGGCAGACCCAGGACTCGGTGGAGAGAGACTATGTCTCCCAGCTGATCTGGGCCAACAAAGTTCAGACTCCTCAGCCTCACAATTGACTTTTTTCCTTATACAATATACACTTTTGACCATAATTTTGCAGAGCAACAACAGAACAATTATTTAACTGCAACTGGAATGGTCAAGCGGGCGGGTTGCTTCTGAAGTTAGTGCGAATGCCATGTCGCTGATATCTGGGAAACCCTCAAATTCTCAATCTTCTTTGCTGACCTTCACACCACACTTGCAGCAATCTACCCCAGACCTGGGCAAAGCTCTGCTTCGTCGCTGACATCTAGGAAACTGAATTACACCTGCACAGAAAAAAAAAGAGCAGTTAATTGTTTTATCTCCAGTCATTTAGAAAATTGATAAAATTGGCCAAATGAAAATTATGTCCATGTACACACTCAATACTTGGTTGGGGCAAATTTTGGATTAATTACTGTATCAATGTGGCGTGGCATGGAGGTGATCAGCCTGTGGCACTGCTGGGGTGTCATGAAGCTTGATGTGCTCTGAAATTTCCTTGTAGATGACTGTGCTGACTTTGGTCTTGATCAAACACAGCGGACCAACACCAGCAGATGACGTGATTCTTCAAGCCATCACTGACCCCACTGAAAGAAATGCACAGACTTTTCTTAGTTGTTTGTACCTTAGGTTTTTTAAAGTTTAAGTCTCCTCTCAAATTATAATCACTCTTTTTTTTTTTTTTAATTTTTTGTATATTACTTGGGAGTTGATTATTAATTGCCTTTACATTACTTGTGCTGTCATATATTTAACTAGATAAATCCATGAACTTTATGGCATGTGACTTTAAAAACAATGAGTTGGATTGGTCTCTGTATCACACTTTATTATCATTACAGCATTTTTTTGTAATGTGCATATTGGCTGTAAGCCTATCAAAGATCAAACATGCTAATGCTAACGGGCTAGCCGTGAACATTAGCTAAAATGCTAATCTCAAGGTAAACAAATTTAGCAATGTTTTCTCACAACTTAAAACAAAATAAACGTAGCACTTATATCTAATGGTTAACATGCAAAATGTTAAGTTTAAACCAACTTACAGGCTGTGCTTGGCTCAGGACTGCGGACTTAAAACATTCTTCTTCTATTGATAACTGCTGCTTCTTCTGATGTTTTATGGCGGTTGGCAAACGGCTTGTAGGTGCATTACTGCCACCTTCTGGAATGGAGTGTGATTGGAAATGGCATTACTGTCCTATATCCTTGAAATTTGTCCTGTTTTCCTAATAAACCTAAAAACTGCATTATAGACTGCATCCCCTGAACTTCTCTGCAAAATTTCTTTCATACTGAGCTAGTTTTGTTCCTGTATAGACTGTCCACCAATGCTAACTGTGCAAACTCATACTTTGGACAGTGCATAAATGTATGTTCAACTGTTTCATCGTTTCCACAATAATCACATTTTCCATTTGGGTGTTTTTTTTATTATAACTAATGTACTATTCAGCCCTGTGTGACTCTTGAAACTCAAGAGTGATCGTATGTCGGTTCGTTACCTCAAATAAGATTCATGACACAGGAATATTCCTCATATGAGCTCTTTACTGCAGGAGTGCAACACCTTTAACAGCAAATCCAGCACTGGCAATAAAAAACAATCAGGAAGCTTTTATACATAGTCAGTCATACAAACACAAAAACATCTGCTGGATACCATACACAGTCATAATAGGAGTATACAAAACATTGGCCTGGACTGAAAACAACATGGCCTTGCAGGTGTGTCCCAGACTCCAAGTAAATCATAGTCACAGCACTTTATAAGAAAACAAGATTAATTCTCCCTCATTCCCTGACCATTTATCATATGCATAGTCTGGTCTGGTGAGACACTTTGACTTCTAAGCACATTTCAGAGAAGGACACTCAGTAGGTCCACTTATTAGTTCGTCGGCCTCCGTCGGTCTATGATGACCATGGAAGAGAATCCTAAACGTCTACTCTGCTGGAACAGCACTGCCTGTGGCTGAACAGGCCAATGCGCGAATGGCAGTCCCTGTCACACAGGTCGCACTTGTGGGTGGTCTCCGTGCTGCTGGGTCTGTGGCGGTTCTTCCTGCGGATCCTTTTTTCATCTGCAGCAGCAGTCAGTCTCTCTTCACCCGCCTTGAGCTGTCTGGTCAGGGTGCCTCTCCATTTGGAGCGGTCCGTTGCAAGGTCCTCCCAGCGCTCTGTGTTGATCTCCAGGGCCTTCATGTCTCTCTTGCAGACGTCTCTAAAACGCAGCTGTGGGCGGCCAACGTCTCTCTTGCCAGTTGCCAGTTCTCCATAGAGGATGTCTTTGGGGATTCTGCCATCCTCCATACGGTGAACGTGGCCTAGCCAGCGGAGCCTGCGCTGTCTGAGTAGAGTGAACATGGAAGGAAGGCCGGCGCGGGACAGAACTTCTGTGTTGGGCACTTTGTCCTGCCAGGATATGTCCAGGATGTGGCGAATGCAGCGCAAGTGGAAGGAGTTCAGTCTCTTTTCCTGCCGGGCGTATGTTGTCCACATCTCACTCCCATAGAGCAGTGTGCTGATGACGCAGGCGTTGTACACTGTCATCTTCGTCTTGACAGAGAGTTTGGGATTCTCCCACACTCGTGTGGTGAGGTGAGCGAGTGTGAAGGCTGATTTTCCAATCCTCTTGTTGATCTCTGTATCAAGGGAGAGGTAGTTGCTGATCGTGGACCCCAGATACGTGAACTGATTCACGACCTCCAGCTCGTAGTCGTCAATGGTGATGGTTGGTGGTGCTTCCGTGCCTTGCGCCAAGACGTTAGTCTTCTTCAGGCTGATGGTAAGCCCGAAGTCCTTGCATGCCTGGGAGAAGCGGTCCATAAGGGTCTGAAGCTCCTGCTGTGTGTGGGTTGCGACTGCAGCGTCGTCTGCGAACAGCATGTCTCTGATTAGAGCCTCGCGTACTTTGGTTCTGGCTTTCAGGCGGGCGAGGTTGAAAAGCCTGCCGTCAGATCTTGTGTGCAGGTAGATTCCCTCTGTTGCTGTGCTGAAGGCATGCCTCAGGAGCATAGCAAAGAAAATCCCAAAGAGGGTTGGCGCAAGTACACAGCCCTGTTTCACTCCGCTGCGTATGTTGAAAGGCTCTGAGACATTGCCATCGTGCTGCACTATCCCCTGCATGTTGGTGTGAAACGATTCAATGAGGCTTTGCAACTTTGGTGGGCATCCTATCTTTGGCAGGATCTTGAAAAGGCCCTCTCTGCTGACCAGATCGAACGCTTTGGTGAGGTCAATGAAGGCGACGTACAGGGGCATGTTCTGTTCTCTGCATTTCTCCTGGAGTTGGCGGATGGAGAATATCATGTCTACCGTCGATCGCTCAGCGCGGAAGCCACACTGAGACTTGGGGTAGACACGTTCGGCAAGCTTCTGTAGACGAACGAGAACAACTCGTGCGTAGACTTTGCCAACAACGCTGAGGAGGGAGATGCCCCTGTAGTTGTTGCAGTCGCTTCTCTCCCCTTTGTTTTTGTAGAGGGTGATGATCTTGACGTCCCTCATGTCCTGTGGTACAGCACCTTCCTTCCAACACTGGCAGAGGACGTCATGCAATGGCAGCAGTAGGGCGGTCTTGCAGTGCTTGATCAGGTCGGGGGGTATGCCGTCGTTGCCGGGTGCCTTGCCAGCTGCCAAGCTATCAATGGCCTTGCTGAGTTCGTCGATGGTTGGCTCGGCGTCAAGTTTGTCCATGGATGGCAGGCAGTCGATGGCATCAAGGGCTGACGGTGTCACGGTGTTCTGTCTGGAGTAGAGGTCGGAGTAGTGTTCCACCCATCTCTCCATCTGCTTGTTCTTTTCTGTGATCATCTCCCCAGTGGAGGATTTGAGGGGGGCCGTCTTGCTCTGAGCCGGACCAAGTGCTTTCTTGATGCCATCGTACATACCACGGATGTTCCCTGTTATGGCAGCGGTTTGAATGTCTTGGCTGAGCTGAGTCCAGTACTCGTTGGCACAGCGCCGAGCAGTCTGCTGAACTTTGCTTCTCGCAGCCCTGAGAATCTGGAGATTCTTCTCGTTTGGGTACTTCTTGTACTCAGCAAGTGCTGAGCGCTTGGCTTCAATGACGGGGGTCATCTCGGTCAACTTGGCATCAAACCAGTCCTGTGACTTCGAGGTCTTCCTCCCAAAGGTAGCCAAGGCTGTGCGGTGGATGGTGTTTCGCAGCTCTTCCCACTTCTGCTTTGCAGATTCTCCTTCTTGTGGTACACTAAGTTCCTTCTCAAAGGTGGAGGCAAACTGCTCAACAAGTTCTGGTTGAGCCATCTTGCTGGTGTCAATCCGTGCCTTTCCAGGTTGTCTAGCTCGATGGAATTTCTTCAGCTGCAGCTTGACCTTGCAACACACTAATGAATGGTCTGTGTCGCAATCTGCACTCTGGAACGAACGGGTGATTAGCACGTTCTTCAGTGAGGTGCGCCTGGTCAGGATCAAGTCCAGCTGGTGCCAGTGCTTTGAGCGTGGATGTTGCCAGGAAACCTTGTGTTGGGGCTTGGTCTTGAAGAACGAGTTTGTGATGCACAGATCGTGATATGTGCAGAACTCGAGCAGCCGCTGTCCGTTGTCATTCATTCTGCCCACGCCAAAAGGTCCAAGACAGGAGGGCCAGGAGTCGTGGTCAGCACCCACTCTGACATTGAAGTCTCCAAGGAGAATGAGTTGTTCAGAGTTGGGGACGATCCTGACAGTTGTTGCGAGATTCTCGTAGAACTCGTCTTTTGCCTCTGGTGTGGCTGTCAGTGTTGGGGCATACACACTGACGAGGGTGACTGGGCCTTGAGTGGTGTTCAGGCGGAGGGTGAGGAGTCGTGCAGAGCCAGTGCTGCTCGGTTCCACCATCTTCAGCAAGGTGTTCTTCACTGCAAAGCCCACTCCGTGTTCCCTGTGTTCGCCACTGCCCTTTCCCTGCCAGTAGAACGTGTAGTCCTTCTCTCTCAGTGTGCCTGCGTCAGCCAACCGTGTTTCCTGGAGAGTGGCGATATCCACTCCCAGTCTCTTCAGCTCATTATTGATGATGGCAGTCTTCCTGGTGTCGTTGATGTCCTTGAAGTTAGTAGCGAGTCCTGTCATCATAGTGCAGACGTTCCAAGTTCCCAGTTTTAGAGTTGGTCTCTTTTGTTTTATTGTCTTGCCTGGTGCGAAGGTTCTCAGCCTGCTGTTCGGACTTCTCCTCATCCCCATGCACCCAATGAGGAAAGCAAGCTGTGGCGGGACATCACCTTATTGGCTGGGGGCTGCCCAGCTTGAGGCGGGCGGTAGCTGTCCAGTGAGATCCGATGATCCCTCCCACCGTCGGGAATAACCCCTGGCGCCGAGCTCTACGCCAATTGAGCGGTGGCTTATAACCGGTAACTGTCATTCCCCGTGTTTTGTCTACGCCAAAGGCGAAGCTGGAGTGTCCTCTCCAATGATCCGGTGTTCTACCTTCCAGCGTTGGGCGTTGGTAGGATTCAAGCCTGGGCAGGAAGATATGGAGGATAAGATGTTGCCCATGCAGCATGTCCCCCCTCTCCACGTCACTGATGAATCCAAAGGAACAGCAGGGCTGCTACAGTTTGGCACCAGCGCCGTTGCAGGAGCTGCCAGAACGATGTTGAGCACAACATAGAACTGTCTTAGGGGCTCCGACTCCGGATTTTTCCTCAGGGTTGACTCCCGAAGCCTTTCCCGTGACCGGGTATGCCGCAAGGCAGCGGAGGTTTGAAATGAGGGTTTACCTTCCCCTAGATGGGCTACCTTCCCAGGTTGACGAGCCACCACCTACCCGAAGCATCTGGTTTTAAGGCGCCAGAGATTCGCCCTCGCCCCTTCTCCTATTAGTAAAAGCAGTTCCGCCGGGCTTAGAGACTAAACCACACGGGCAGGCTAGGAGTTGGACTTAGTTGTCAGAGGCTTTTCGAGACGCACGCCATAAGGAGCATTTTATGAGCACTGGGAGCTTAACCCCAGTGCCGCTCCTGGCTATGACAACCTTGGAAAAGGTCCACTTATTACCCATAAATAATACAGTATGCTATAAACCCATAGAAGATGCATGCAGTATACATTTTCATCATATAAGATGGTTATGCAATGATAAGTAATAGTAATTATAAAATGATAAACATGTATGATAAACAATTATAAAATGATGTATGTACAATTTTCTGACATTTCCCTCCTGTTTTATCATTTTTATCACAGTCTTTATTTAGGGATGCCTTTATTCATCAGAAACATGTAACTTCTCTCGATTTTCTACATGCTCGTCATTTGCATCATATTCCAATCATATTCCAATTATACAGGAGATTCCTCACAGTCCTCTTTGTGATCATCATCAGTTTTTGAAAGAGCTGCATATTGTCCTTTACACTCAAGTTTCAGCATAGCAGTTTGCAACAGAAAAGTATGATGAGCAATGGCTTGTGTAATCATAGATCTCATACAGGGAATAACACACATGAAGAGCACACTGAATAGGACCAATATCACAATCAATGGGGTTAACCACTTCAAAAGAATCTGCCACCATGTTCCACTTTGAAACCAATCCCAGGGACTCCAACCCTTATCTTCATCCAAAGTATGTTGTAAGTGCAAAATATCATTTAAATGGCTAATAACGTGAGAGAGATTCTGATTTAAATCCGGGATGTAAGTGCAGCACTCTTGGCCAATAATGTAACACACTCCTCCTTGTGCAGCTAATGCTAAATCTAAAGCCATTCTGTTTTGCAACGTCATCATTCTTGAGAATTTCTGTTCTTCATTTTAAAGCTGTGAAACCTTGTTCCATTAATACAGTTAGATTTTCCATTGTCCATGCTAATGCATTTGTGTGATATGTAGCCAGGTAACTGCCATACATTGGAAAAAGAGTACCCATTACAACTTTGAAATCACTAATCCTTTGTTTCCCAATCAGCCTACCTACTAGTTGTTGCATATCTGGGGTTGTACTTCTCCGTGCCCTGGTGTGAATTTCAGTCTGTTCAGGATGATAATAATGGGAGTATGATGTTTTCATCTTATGTGTAAGGTTTGAACTTATGCTAATGTGTGGGATCAAAATAGCCATGTAGCATCTGCCACACCACCCTGGAGGAAGTAATGAATAAACATTAGATCCACAAACCCAAACATGGTTCTCTAAACACCCTCCGGCGCCACTGTTGCAAAGGGCGGCCGACTAAACTGATAAGTATAAACTGATAAGTTTATAGTAAAACAAAGGAAGGAATACCCTGTATTGTCTGCATCACAGTCTTTTACTATTACAAATATTACTGAGACCAAAGTTATCGATTTAATTCAATCACTCAAACCATCTAAAGCAAAGGATGTTTTTGGAATAGACACGAACATGCTCAAAGATTTAGGTTCAGCTCTCGCCACTCCTATTGCCTCAGTCATTAATCTTTCAATTTCATCTGGCCATTTTCCAAAGGCCTGGAAATCTGCTATTGTTACCCCTGTTTTTAAATCCGGTGACTCAACTCTTCTGCATAACTACCGACCAATAAGCATTCTTCCGGCCATTTCCAAAATTGCAGAAAAATGGGTGGCAGAACAGATTGTCCATTATTTAAACAGTAGTTCCCCTCTCTCCAAGCCATGCAGTTTGGTTTCAGATCCAAGCATTCCACTGAAATGGCTACATGCCTCTTCATTGAGAAAATAAAATCTTTTCTTGATAAGGGTGGAGTTGTAGGGGCAGTGTTTTTGGACCTCAGGAAAGCATTCGATACAGTAAATCACTCTGTTCTTCTTACCAAGCTCTTTAAATTTAACTTTTCTCACAATGCTGTGAGCTGGATTGAATCATATCTGCATGATCGAACACAATCTGTATCAGTTAACAACTGCAGATCTGATTCTCTTAGGCTAACTTCTGGAGTCCCTCAGGGATCAATATTAGGCCCCCTTTTATTTAGTCTTTATATTAATGATTTGCCCGCTGTTTGTTCTGAAGCTGAATGCTTAATGTATGCAGACGACACGGTTTTTTTTTGTTCATGGTCGCTCCAAAGACACTGTTGCTGCTAAACTTAGTAAAACAATGTCCTGTGTCACAACTTGGTTGCAGGAGTGCTGTCTACAGTTAAATGTTTCTAAAACTGTAGGCATGTATTTCACTAAAATAAATAAAGAGTGTCACCTGACCCTGACATACATGTTAATGGAGGAAAAATACAAATTGTTAGCCAATGTAAATATCTTGGGTTAATAATATATTCACAGCTTTCCTTTAAAGCCCATATTGCTAAATTGTGTAAAAAAATCAAGTTAAATCTTGCAAATTTTCGTGCAATTCGAAATGAAATGACAACTGAAGCCGCAAAAATATACTTGCACTCTATGATTCTGAGTCACTTCAACTATTGCCTAACTAGCTGGTCCCAGGCGGGTTTGAGTGCAAAAAAAACATTGGAAGTTTTGTACAAACAAGCAGTTAAAGTTATGGATAAAAAACCTAGGCATTATCATCATTGTGCAATTTAAAAAAAACACAGTCTTTTAAATTGGGATAGTCGTCATACATTTGCAAATTTAAATTTGATTTATAAAGTACTGCATGATTTGGCTCCAGATCCTCTGGCAGAGTTCATCAGTCAAAGAAACAGCTCTGAGCGTGTCACTCGAGGCTCTGTCAGAGGTGACTCTTTCATTCCTCTGTGCAGGAGCACTTTCAGTAAGTCGGCCTGGTCAGTGAGGGGCGCTAGTGAGTGGAACTCAGTACCTGAGGAGGTTAAACGGCTTACAACATTCAAGGCCTTCACAAAAAAAAATTGAAAATGTGGCTTATAAACACCTACAGCTGCCAACACTAAAAGATAAGTCTGCTGTGATGTTTGATGTTGTGTTTAAATGTACGGTTTGTTATGTGTATGTTATTTGTTACTTTAGTGCCCTCTTAAATGTCTAACCATGTTTTTTTCTTGTAGATGCATTTTACTGCTTTTTTACATCTTGGCCAGGGGACTGCAGATGAAAACTAGCCTTTTGGCTAATTCTGGCTTTTTTTAACCATGTGTAATCATGTGTTTTATGAAATTGCATTGTCCCTTTTCAAATAAACTAAACTAAACAGCGACTCGATTCAGAGTCTTTTTTTCCCCCTTCCTCACTTTTTTTTGATTCGGTTTTTTTCACTCCACTTGTATCACTTGAAATCCTGGAATTTCCCCGTTGTGGGACTAATAAAGGCTTATCTTATCTTATCACGGACACGCAGATCGTCCCAAATGTCTCCTGAGCCGGTGGATGGAGCCACTGTTTATAGCAGGAGTCGATACAGTAGGGAAGAGCTGCTAGCATTCAACCGCCACCCGGTGCTATTGGAAAAACTCGACATACCGAGAGAACTGAGGCGAAAACGCCGCGGCTGCCGGGCTGGAGTAAGGCGGAGGACTAAAAATATAAGGTACAGACCCTCGTTTCCATCTATTGTCATGGGAAATGTACGGTCGTTACTGGGAAAGGTAGATGAGCTAGCGGCTATCTGCCGTTACGATAGCACATACCGGGAGTGCTCTCTCCTTTTGTTTACTGAGACATTGCTAACTGAACTAGCAGCAGATGCTAACATTGAGCTGGAGGGTTTCCACATGATACGGGCAGACCGAACACCAGACAGTGGCAAAGCAAGGGGCGGTGGAGTGATAATGTATGTTAACAACAACTGGTGCAGACGGGGACATATCACTGTTAAACAACGACACTGCAGCAAAGACATTGAGTTGCTAGCTGTTAGCATGCGGCCTACATATCTCCCGAGAGAATACTCACACGTGATCTGCATTGTTGTTTATGCAAATCCGACGGCGAACGCTGGGACAGGGCGTGACGTCATCCATTCAGTAACCGGCAGGCTGCAGACAGAACACCCAGATGCTCTTCTCCTCATCTCAGGCGATTTCAACCATGTTTCACTATCTCCCATTCTACCCACGTTTACCCAGTATGTCACATGCCACACTAGAGTCAATAAAACACTGGACTTATTCTACGCAAACACTAAGGAGGCGTACACCTCATCACAACTCCCCCCACTCGGGAGATCGGATCACAACTTGGTTCATCTCCGGCCGGTGTACAAACCCCTAGTGCACAGACAACCTCCGGCCATGCGCACAGTGATGTTATGGTCGTTGAGGAGGCAATGGACACTCTAAAGGGCTGTTTTGAAGCCACCGCCTGGAAGCAGCTCTGCGATCCACATGGTGAGGACATCGATGGCCTCACTCACACCTTCACGGGCTACCTCAGCTTCTGTTTGGACAAATCCGTTCCCACCAAGACCATACGGTGTTGCTCAAACAACAAACCCTGGATCAACCCTGAGATAAAAACACTTCTGAGAGAGAAGAAGAGGATCTTCAGGTCGGGGAATAGGGAGATGCTGAAGTCCGTACAGAGGGAGCTGAGGAGAAAGATCAGAGAAGGCAAGGACAGCTTCAGGAAGAAGATGGAGGACAAGCTGCAACAGAGCGACATCAGCGGGGTCTGGAGAAACCTCAAAACCATCTCTGGGCTCCAGAATACCTCCCCCCAGGCAACGGGGGGCAGGGAGTGGGCGAACAATCTGAATCTGTTTTTCAATAGGTTTGACCAACCGCCCTCCCCCCTGACTGCACAACAACCACTGCTGCCTCCAAAGACATCAAGTCCTGCTGCCCACTCCCCACTCCACCAACACCCCCCCACTCCCAACACACAGCCCCCCATCCTGACCCTGACCAGGACCCAGGTGAGGACGGAGTTGAGGAAGATCAAGGCAAGGAAGGCCTCGGGACCGGAGGGCATCAGTGTAAAGCTTCTCAAGTCCTGTGCAGACCAGTTGTGTGGGATTGTGACGTACTTCTTCAACCTGAGCCTGAAGCTGGGGAGGGTACCACAGCTGTGGAAAACATCTTGTGTGGTACCTGTACCAAAAACTTCCCACACCAAAGACCTGAACAGCTACAGACTGGTGGCCTTGACGTCCCACTTGATGAAGACCCTGGAGAGACTGCTCCTTGCTCACCTCCGCCCCCTGGTGGAACCAGCGATGGATCCACTCCAGTTCACCTACCAGCATGGCATTGGGGTGGAGGATGCGGTGATCTTCCTCCTTCACCGTTCTCTGTCCCACCTGGAGAAGCCCGGGAATGTGGTGAGAATCATGTTCTTTGACTTCTCCAGTGCTTTCAACACCATCCAACCGATGATCCTGAAGGACAAGCTGCTGCGCACAGGGGTGGACCAGCACCTGTCATCATGGGTCCTGGACTACCTCACGAACCGGCCTCAGTTTGTGAGAACCCGGGACTGTGTGTCTGACACGATCATCAGTAGCACGGGGGCCCCCCAGGGAACGGTGTTGGCTCCCTTCCTGTTCACTCTTTATACTGCGGACTTCTCACACAACACAACACACTGCCATCTACAGAAGTTCTCTGACGACTCTGCCATCGTTGGCCTCATCTTATGTGTAATGACAATAAAGTTGAATCTCATCTCATCATCTCATCTCCAATGGAGATGAAGCTGAGTACAGAGGGCTTATCCAGGACTTCGTGGACTGGTGCCATCGGAACTGCCTCCAGATCAACGCGAGGGAAACTAAGGAGCTGGTGGTGGACTGCCGCAGGCATGGACAACCCCTCACAGCACCAGTAAATATACAGGGAACAGACATTGAGATGGTGACATCCTACAAGTACCTGGGTGTTCATCTGAACAATAAACTAGACTGGTCACACAATACTGACGCACTCTACAAGAAGGGACAGCGCAGGCTGTTCCTACTGAGGAGACTAAGGTCTTTTGGTGTACAAGGGGCGCTGCTGAAGACATTCTATGACATGGTGGTGGCATCAGCCATCACTTTTGGAGTGGTCTGCTGGGGCAGTGGCATGACTGCATCCGATAGGAAGAGGCTGAACAAACTGATCAAGAAAGCTAGCTCTGTCCTGGGGCAGCGCCTTGATCCGGTGGAGGAGATAGGAGAGAGAAGGACGGTGGCTAAACTGTCATCTCTGCTGGAGTCAGAGTTCCACCCTATGCAGGACATACTGAATGCACTGAGGAGCTCATTTAGCAGCAGACTACATCATCCCAGGTGCACAACCGAGAGGTTTCGCAGGTCCTTCCTACCAACGGCTGTCAGACTGTACAACCTAAGCAGAGCTGCTCGCAGAGATGGCAAAAAAGACGTAACAACCTAATAGTTTTTTTGAATACAAAAGATGCAATAGACTTACACAATGGTCCCCTTCGGCATACAACTAGGAAAATACCGGTTGCTATGGAGGGTGAGAATATGTATGGGCACATAATCATACCATGTAGGATAACTAAGTAAGATGGTTGTGCTGTTTCATTCCATCTAGCAACAATGCTCTTCACTGTGTGTGTTTATATATTTACATATTTATTCCATCTAGCTACAATGCTCCGCACTGGGTGTGTTTATGTTTATATTTATATATCTATATATTTATTCCATCTAGCTACAATGCTCCGCACTGTGTGTGTTTATATATTTACATATTTATTCCACCTAGCTGCAATGCTCCGTACTGTGGGTGTTTATATATCTACATATTTATTCCATCTAGCTACAATGCTCCGCACTGTGTGTTTATATACTCATATATTTATCCCATCCAGCTACAATGCTCTGCACTGTATGTCTGTGTGTGTGTATATATATATATATAGTAATATGTACATATGTATATTAGCTGCTCTTGCTTGCTTGCTTTTTTTCTTGCCTTCTGATTGTTGCTCTGAGTGTTGCTATCCCTGTGCTGTTGCATTCCTGGAATTTCCCCGTTGTGGGACTAATAAAGGCTTATCTTATCTTATCTTATACAACCATACCCATCATCATTTGGCCACAAAACGTTAGGATTGTCACTCCATTTAGCAGTACAATTCTTGCTCTTTAAGGTAAAATTTCCAGCAGCAAGATAAGGAAGATGAAATGCATTTCTACAAACAGAATCATGGTATCTTACTCCACAGGTCACGTCCTTGACATCATTACATCTTGGTGAAAAACCTAGAATGAAATTATTTTCATTACAAGTTTTATGAAAACAGATTGGCGAAGTAAACAGTGTAGGATTTACCTTCATCAAGGGTTTTCTCACAGCAAGCAAAGACTTTCCAATTCCAGTAGTATTGAATATTCTTATCTTAGACCCAGTGTAATCAGTAACAGTGACATTCAGTTTATTCAGATACCCTTCAGACAAATTCCTTACCAACCAATGTTCTTGCTTGTATTAAGTAGACTGAGACAAGAGTTCATCGCTATTGTCGCTCCGGCCGTTTCCTCTTCACTTAGTGGAACAGGACAGTCTTGTGTGAATGGGGTAGCAATGAACACACATAGCAAGAAGTATTGATTCCCAGTCCTCTCACTGAAACCACCATTGTCTGGTACCACAGATTATGCGTACAATCCATGTAGTGTCCACTGTCCATGTTTTGTGGGCTCCATGTCCTGGAATCAGAAATGGTCCCCCACCCCACTGTTATGAAAAGTACGGAACACAGAGTCATCAGTACCTTTGGTGCCATGCCTCCACCTGAGAGAGTACCCATCCGGGCCCTTATCTTCACCAGGTTTGAGACGGCTTTGTCCTTAAAAGGACAAGCCCCCTTTGTAACTGGACTTACTCAGGGAAACAAGTTAGTTCACTTACAGGCACCCGTAGTCTTTTGACGTGAGAAAGGTGAATCCAAGATGGTTGTTCAGCAATACGTATTGCAGTGGGAGTGGGAGTGTCCAGTGTTGTCGGTGGTGGTTCTTTATGAAGACATAGTCTCCAGGTTGCAACGGGTTATCCGCTTCTTTCTGTGGAGCAGAGAGAGAGCTCTGACAGAATCGATGTGTTCTGAGATGTATTTGTTAGACGTGATTAGTGGTGAGAGGTCAGGCAATACATAAGGACGGTATAGGGTTAATCATTAGTTTGATTGTACCATTTTTCTTTTTACAAAACCTGTACTTTGTGGGTGGTAGGCACTATGAAATTTGATCTTACTTCTTACAGCTTGAATTAAGTCTTGAACTGTTTGTGCTGTAAAATGAGTTCCATTATCTGCATAAATCAGTTCTGGAACCCCAACGGTGGGAAAAACATGATTCACTAGAGTTTTACACACAAATGCGGCATTTGCTGAGGATGTGGGATGAATTTCTGTCCACTTTGTGAGGGTGTTAATCAACACCAAGCAATATTGTAGCTTTCTATTGCTCCTTGAGCATTATTTTATAAACAAATGATGCACTTTTGGCATGTTTTTGTTACTTCTTTCAAAATATTAGGACAGTTTTCCCAACATCCTCATCATTCCCTCCTGTTGGCACATGAATAGTTCATGTGCCACCAGGGCAGCCCATTTGTATAACGTGTGTGGCAAAACAATTTTTCCATCAGGCAAGCCACATGTAACAGGAGGGAGGTCCATATTGTTTTAACAGTCTTTTAAAGCATCAACATCAACATTATTAAAAAACAGATGGTTCTTAAAAAATCAGTAGCAGTATAATGAGCAGCTGTATCAGCCAAGCGATTACTGGTTTTCCTGTGGTGACAAACCCCCGCAGGTTCAAGGTGGCGGTATGCAGGCAGCATGCGTTATAAGTATATTTACTGTCTGTACAGATAGTTGCATTTAGGTTAGTAGCTCATGTGAGTGCTGTAATCAAAGCCAATAGTTCAGCCATTGGAGGTGATGCAGGTTGTTGTGAATTCTACACAATCAGGACCCCAGACAATGTTGTCACAGCATAAGCAGTGGATGTTAACTCATCAGTAAATAGCCACAAGGAATGTGTGGCTGTGACGACAACAGTCTAGCTGGTGACAATATGGAATGGTTGTTCTGCTGTGAAACCCCCTCCACGGCGTGGGGAATGTGTAGGATAATAGAGGGCCTGATCTTACTATTATCCCACAAATAATAAGAAAGTGGTCTGTATTGCCCAGCATGTATTTGAGTTATAACTGCAGCCATATGTTTATCCTGGGCACTACAGAAAAACAAAAAATGAAATAAAATAAAAGTCCTGTCCTAATTTAGCAAGGCTAACACACATAAGCATTAATAAGCTCTTTATGTTCAGTCCTCAATTCTAAGTTGGAGGCTGGTGTAACGTTTGCATTTTTTCCCCCCTCCTCAAAATGGCATATACTGTAGCAATTTTTCTTCATTTTCCCTCCAAGTCATTAGTCTGCATTAATAGAAGAAAACAAAGATAATCTCAGGTTTTTTTTTTTTTTTTAATTTTTTCAGCACTGTAGCTAGGCTGTCAGTTCTGCAAGTATGGGGGTGCAAATATGGGAGGTGCATGTATGGGGGGTTCCCCCTATAGCTCATAGTGCAATGAGGTGTTATGAAATAGCGCTTATGTAAATAAAGTTGAATTGAATTCCTTATCAATCATTTATTGATAATTTTTATGCATTATCTATTTTTCTGAGGGTTACTAATTATTTGCTAATTAATTTCTTTGATACCCCCTGCTTTGATACATGAAGACGCACATGCAGCAAAGTTACAGGGTATTTGCTTGATTCTTTTACTGAAAGGAAGTGTGCTATCATTTTTAATTTCGATGAAAATGTGTGGGTAGCCCAGTTCCTTCAAAAATAAGAGTTCAATAATCATAGCCTTTTTTGTGACTTTTCTTGAACTAGTTTACAGATTCCATTTAAGAGAAACAAATAACTATCTGTGCATTTTTGATATGCTTCAGCATTGATGAATAAGATCAGTTTGTCCAGTTGAATACAGATGGGTTGAATTTGAATAAATGAATAAAGATTGCATCACACTCTTTCAGTCAACGGAAAGGTGGACCTTTTGCCTAATTAGAATTCGATTTAAATTTTTTACCAGGAATACCTCATTTTATATATTCCTTGGTAAATTATGGGGTGAATGTAGTTTATCCTGACCCAGCTTGGCCACTGCTGAATCAGGAAAAACACATTCCTCCTTACTGTCACATTTCTGAAATGATGTTACCACACCATTTGTGGTGAGTAATATCAATATAAAATCATATAAACATTACATTTGTAAAGTCGAAGTCATTTGAATCAGTACACCTTATGTTCTCTACAATGTCATACAAAGTCATACTTGGCTTCTAAAAATGTTTATCAACTTAAGGATCCTTTCTCCACGATCTTTGCCTGATAATTCATAGCCCCTGGCAAATCATATGTGTCACACGTCAGTCCTGCACTGTCATGTTTCAGTCAAAGGAAAAAAAGGTCAGTAATGCGTCAAAATTGCTTTTAAAAATATGTAAACAGTTTATCACGTACGCAACATTAATCAAGACCCCACAAAGTTAGATTGAAAAGATAAAAACCCCAAACCTTGTAAAAATATCCATATTTAGACCACTTTTTCCACACAGATCAACCACACACACACAGAGGACTGTTATTTCCACAAGGTTGAAGCAGCTCCTTCCATTCTCTCAACTCAGCCATAACACAAAACTAGTCAACTCCTTCTGCTCAAAGCCACTATTTTCAGATACCTATAATTTCAAACATTTCTCAGAAGGATAACAATTAGACAATCAATCTTTTTATACCAAAAATTACGTGTGGCTCTGGGGAGCCACACGTAACAGTATGTCGCAGCCAGTCGAGTTGCCGGCGGCTGTGAGTTGCTGTGGACTCGTACCTTCCTTTCCGGGTGTCAATGCCGTTAGCATGCCGTCTCCCATGAGTCACGTCCGACGCCAGGGCGACGAGCTGAGGTCCATCCCGGGGGCTGTTGACGGGATGTTCTTCACCCTGCACGACGCCTCCAATGCGAGACGCTGGCATCTGAACCGTGCTGAGGGCCTCCTGGACAAGTTTCCTCGTCATTTTTACCTTCCTGAGTCCTGTGCCAGGAGAAACGCCATGGCCGCACTGCGAGAGGAGCTCTGCGGGTTGGAAGGAAATCCCGGCAGGAAGCCGAAGTGGATGACATTGCCCCCCGCTTCGGGATCCCGTTCCTGCCTCAGTTCCAGCCCGGGAGTTCGTGCCACCCAGAGGGCTTCCCCCGTTCTGCACTACGTCACTCGGGATTCCCCTGAAGGAGCCGCAGCTGACAGCAGTTACGTCCGGGACCGAGCGGCTGTCGCGACCTCCGCCTTGCGTCCATTCACCATCTTCAGGCATGTGGCGGCGGCAGTGAGATTGGTGCAGAGGACTCCAGGGCTACGAAGCCTTCCCGTGTTCAACGCCTCCCTCGCCTCGATCTCTGATCAGGAGCGACGATTCCTGGGTTCCCCCGTCGCTTCGTCCCCTGGGAATAGCCGTCATCACAACGCCCAGCCGCCTCAGCACAAACCCCGTCCGGATCCTGTTCCGGACTGCTGCCAGGACCTTTCCCGCCACGCAGCTGTCACCTCGTTGTCTCGTCAGCGTGGAGTTTTCACAGCCCCGTTCCCCGAGCCTCTTTTCCCCCGCTGTCATTCCAGGGCATTCGGGCTGGCTCATCCCGGCTGTCATCTCCTCCTCCTCGACGCGCTTCCTGACTGCTGTGTGTGCCTGGAATCCTGATCTGGTGAGCCCTCTTCTGGAGACGATACGAGTGATCCCCAGATGACTTCCCAGGGGGTCCTCCGTTATCGCCCGGCGGGGAGAGGAAGAAGCGATGCCCACAACAGCAGGCGCCATCGAACCTCCAGGAGGCAGGCAAGTCTTAGTTTATTTACATCAGTTTAATGATTTGCTCTGTCACACTCCTGGAGGTGGAGTTCGGGTTCCGTAGCTCCCTGAACTCCCACCACCTGCTGTAACCTGTGCCTTTAATCCTGCATCCTCTGTGTCTCTCTCCGCTGAACGGTCCCCGGCTCCGGGTCAACGTCGTGGGACGAGGAGAGGGCCTGTGGTTCCGCAGCTACGTTGTGGATGGAGGAGGAAGACCGACTGCTACGTGGAGTCTGCGCCGACGACTAAGCATCCCCGGGTCTCCACGGAGGTGCGGTTCGGTCCAGCGGGACAAGGTTCTCCTACCATCACGCTGCGTGGACCGTCGGCGTGGCTACCAGCGCTGGAGGAACCTCAAGCTGCGCTTACCATCGTGCCGGCTGCGGGACCTGACGCAGCTGGGTGGGAGCCTGACAACGACCTTTTGACGACGGATCCTGGATCTTCACAGTCCTGGACGGCGTCAGAACCCGAGATCAGGCGAGTGCTCTCTCTCCCTTTTTCTCTTCATTTCTCTGAGCACTTTAGCCTATCTCTAGGGGAGATGAGCCGGGTGCAGCAGCTCGCTGCGTCCGAGCTCGTCTCGCCGGGTTCTGGCACTGCCGGTGACCCTGATCCCAGTTCTGTTTTCTCTCCTGAGCCTGTTTCCAGGGTCGCCGGCGAGGAATTGCCGTCTCTCGTGGTGCTGGAGGGTCCAGGCTCAACGTTGGAGGTCGGTTCTGGTGCGGTGCCGACCCAGTCGGGGTCCGTCGTGGGTGCTGCCCCAGCGGTGTCCAACGTGGGTTCGCCCGAGACCCAATCGGGGTCCGACGTGGGTGCTGCTCCAGCGGTGTTCGACGTGGGTTCGTCTAAGGCCCAGTCGGGGCCCGACGCGGGTGCTACATCAGCGTTGTCCAGGTCCGGTGAGGAGGTGGCTGTTTCCCTGCAGCCTGACGCTCGACTACCTCGTCATCGGCTCTCCCCTGAGCCTCTTCCACCGGGGTCCGCGCTGACCCTTCGCCCGTCTCTACGGTCCCGGTGGTTGAGTGATGCGGGTCGGCGGCTCGACCTGCGAGACTTCCGGTTCGGCGATCTGGTCCAACCCCCCGACGAGCTGTGTTGCTTCTGGGTGGCCTGGTACGGCTACCGGTGGACTGGTTTCTTGGGACTTGGGTCTGGAGTTGGCCGCTCGAACATTTCCTCTTCCCCGGCTCTCCAACTGGACAATGGGCGGGGAGTCCACCAGAACAATCCCGGCCGTTTTGGACTCTGCCTGCCGTCTCCTCGGGTGTCGCTTACCTTTTTATTATTATTAAGGTCACTCGGGTGTAGCTTTTTGTCCTTAGGGGAATACAGTGGTGCCTCTACTTACGAAATTAATTTGTTCCGGAAGTATTTTCGTAACGTGAAAATTCCCTAAGTAGAGACGCGTTTTACATGTAAATGCCCTAATCCTTTCCAAGCCCCCCAAAATTCGGACATAAATTTTTTATAAATCATAAAAATGCATCAAAACATGAAACAAATACATGTTACAATTAGATTACTGCACAATAAACATAAAATGAGAGTTGTACATAATTTAAAAAAACAAAGATAAAGTAAAGAATAATAAAAATTATGTTCATTTACCGTTTAACTGCTATCGTTGTCGTCGTCACCTTTTGCCTTCTTTGGTTCATGTTCTCTCTCGTCAGTGGTTTTTGCCTGACGTTTTGTGAAGAACCGATCCAAGGACGTTTGCTTCTGTCGGCTTTTAACAATCCTTCGGCTTCCTTTTGTTTTAATACCGTGCCAATCGTAGATGTATTACGGCCATATTCTTTGGCGAGATCAACCAAACGCATCCCTTTTTCATACCTTTCTATTATCTCTTGCTTTGTTTGTATGGACAAAAAAACTCTCTTCTTCTTCTTTTCTCCTTTTCCACTTATCTCCATCACTTTCTTGGGGCCCATAGTGAATAAAAGTTAATACTGTACTGTACACACACGTAAAACTGCCCGAACTTCCCGAACACTTCGTGGCCAATGGGATACCAGGAAGATGCTAGGCGATAGCCAATGGCAGAGCAGCTACAAGTATGTTTACGTTCAGTAAACTACGGGAGCTGCGAGGAGCGCGTACTTTTTTGCCTTTCGTATCCTGAAATTTCTTTCGTAACAAGAGGCAATATTTTCCCGTTGAGGCGTGTCGTAACCTGAAAATTCTGTATGTAGAGACGTTCGTAAGTAGAGGTACCACTGTATATATTTTTAGTGCTGTGTATTGTTTTTTTCCCCCTTATTAACCATACTCAGCATTCTCTCTCATGGTTATCCTGTTCCTTCCCTGTCACCGTTATTTCCCTAGGTGACCCTTTTTGTATATAGCGCTGTGTATTATGTTTTTCTGGTTATCCGTACTCAGCATTTTCATCATCCTTATCGTAGTCTTAGCCTTGTCGGTGCATCATGAAGTAATGTGTTTAGCCCCCTTTTTCAACCGTACTTTGTGATCACCTTATCCTTCCCTGTTATCTTCGTGGGGGGGCTTTCCTTAGTCCCGACTTAAACTTTGACTGTGTGTAATTGTATAGAGTAATGTGTTTTGTTTTCCACTTAACCGCACTCTGTAGTTGCCCATTTGTCCCTGTCACCTTCGTTCCTTTAGGGGATTTTATATACATTCAGCGCTGTGTATTTTGTTTTCTTATTCGTACTCAGCGTTTTTTCATCATTCTTGTCCTGGCCTTAGTTCTTGTTTGTGCGTTATGGAGTCATGTGTTTGGGTTTACCCCCTCAACCGTACTCTGATTGCCTTATTTTAGATAGATTTGTTTATTTGACAGGGACAGTGCAATAAACATAGACAATTAATCAATGACAATCAATCTGATGTGTTGCACAGAGTGTATAGCTATTAGCTAATTTGCAACTCTTGTCCCTGGATGGCTGCCACCTAATCATTAGGATTAGGTGGCAGTCAAAGGCGGAGACCTTGGCGGACTGATCCCAAGCTTTCTAAACTGGCTTTTGGTACGTGGAATGTCACCTCTCTGGTGGGGAAGGAGCCTGAGCTGGTGTACGAGATTGAGCGATACCGGCTAGATATAGTCGGCCTCACCTCAACACACAGCTCCGGTTCTGGAACCAGTCTCCTGGAGAGGGGCTGGAGCTTGGCCTTTTCTGGAGTTGCCCCGGGCGAGAGGCGACGAGCAGGGGTAGGTATTCTTGTATCGCCCCACCTTGCTGCCTCTATATTGGAGTTTTCCCCGGTGGACGAAAGGGTTGCTTCCCTGCGCCTTCGGGTTGGGAAATGGGTCCTGACCATCATTTGTGCCTATGCACCAAATGATGTTTCAGAGTACCCACCCTTTTTGGAGTCTGTGACTGGGGTGCTGGAGGGTGCTCCTCCTGGAGACTCCATTGTCCTACTGGGGGACTTCAATGCGCACGTGGGCAACGACAGTGAAACCTGGAGGGGGGTGATTGGGAGGAACGGCCTGCCCGATCTGAACCCGAGTGGTGTTCAGTTATTGGACTTCTGTGCTAACCACAGTCTGTCTATAACGAACACCATGTTCAAGCATAAGGGTGTCCATATGTGCACCTGGCACCAGGACACCCTAGGCCGCAGGTCGATGATCGATTTTGTTATCGTATCATCAGACCTGCGACCGTATGTCTTGGACACCCGAGTAAAGAGAGGTGCAGAGCTGTCAACTGATCACCACCTGGTGGTGAGTTGGATCCGATGGCAGGGGAGGAAGCCATTCAGACCTGGTAGACCCAAACGTATAGTGAGGGTGTGCTGGGAGCGTCTGGCTGAGGCCCCTGTCCGGGAGGTCTTCAACTCCCACCTCCGGAAGAACTTCAACCACATTCCGAGGGAGTCTGGAGACATGGAGTCTGAATGGGCCATGTTCTCCACCTCTGTTGTTGAAGCGGCAGCCCAGAGCTGCGGCCGCAAGGTGGTCGGTGCATCTCGTGGTGGCAACCCCCGAACCAAGTGGTGGACACCAGTGGTGAGGGGGGCCATTAAGCTGAAGAAGGAGTCCTATCAAGCTTGGTTGGCTTGTGGGACTCCCGAAGCAGCTGAGGTGTACCGGCAGGCCAAGCGGAGTGCAGCTCGGGTGGTTGCTGAAGCAAAAACCCGGGTATGGGAGGAGTTCGGTGAGGCCATGGAACAAGACTTTCGGTCGGCTTCAAAGAGATTCTGGCAAACTGTTCGGCGGCTCAGGAGGGGAAAGCAGCTCCCCGTCCACACTGTGTATGGTGCGGATGGGACACTGTTGACTTCAACTGGGGATATCGTCGGGCGGTGGAAGGAATACTTCGAGGATCTCCTCAATCCCACTGATACGCCTTCCACAGAGGAAGCAGGGTTTGGGGACGAGGGGGATGACTCGCCTATCACAGGGGCTGAGGTCGCCAAGGTGGTTAAAAATCTCCTTGGTGGCCGGGCCCCGGGGGTGGATGAGATTCGCCCCGAGTACCTCAAGGCCCTGGATGTTGTTGGGTTGTCATGGTTGACACGCCTCTGCAACATTGCGTGGAGGTCGGGGGCAGTGCCTTTGGCATGGCAAACCGGGGTGGTGGTTCCTCTCTTCAAAAAAGGGGACCGGAGGGTGTGCTCCAACTTTAGAGGGATCACACTCCTCAGCCTCCCTGGGAAGGTCTATGCCAAGGTACTGGAGAGGAGAGTCCGGCCGTTGGTCGAACCTCGGATTCAGGAGGAGCAATGTGGTTTTCGTCCTGGCCGTGGCACATCGGACCAGCTCTTTACCCTCTCGAGAATTCTTGAGGGTTCGTGGGAGTTTGCCCAACCAGTTTACATGTGTTTTGTGGACTTGGAGAAGGCATTTGACCGCGTCCCTCGTGGATTTTTGTGGGGGGTGCTTCGGGAGTATGGGGTATCGGGCTTGTTGTTACGAGCTATTCGGTCTCTGTACGACCGTTGTGAGAGTTTAGTTCGCATTGCCAACACTCGGTCAGAGTCATTCCCAGTGAGAGTTGGACTCCGCCAGGGCTGCCCTTTGTCACCGGTCCTGTTCATAATTTTTATGGACAGGATTTCTAGGCGCAGCCAGGGAATGGAGGGTGTCATGCTTGGTGACCACAGGATCTCATCTCTGTTGTTTGCAGATGATGTTGTCCTGTTGGCTTCATCCAGCAATGACCTACAGCTCTTGCTGGGACGGTTTGCCGCTGAGTGTGAAGCGGCTGGGATGAGAATCAGCACCTCCAAGTCCGAGTCCATAGTCCTCAGCCGGAAAAAGGTGGATTGTCCTCTCCGGGTTGGGGACAGGCTCCTGCCCCAAGTGGAGGAGTTTAAGTATCTTGGGGTCTTGTTCACGAGTGAGGGGAAAATGGAGCGAGAGATCGACAGACGGATTGGAGCAGCATCTGCAGTGATGCGGACGTTGTACCGGTCTGTTGTGGTGAAGAGGGAGCTTAGTTCTAAGGCAAAGCTGTCGATTTACCAGTCAATCTACGTTCCTACTCTCACCTATGGTCACGAGCTTTGGGTAATGACCGAAAGAACGAGATCGCGGATACAAGCGGCTGAAATGAGCTTTCTCCGTAGGATTGCTGGACTCACCCTCAGAGATAGGGTGAGGAGCTCAGTCATCCGGGAGAGGCTCAGAGTAGAACCGCTGCTCCTCCACATTGAAAGGAGTCAGTTGAGGTGGTATGGGCATCTGATTAGGATGCCTCCTGGACGCCTCCCACTTGAGGTGTTTCAGGCACGTCCCACTGGGAGGAGACCCCGGGGCAGACCCAGGACTCGGTGGAGAGACTATGTCTCCCAGCTAGTCTGGGAACGCCTTGGTATCCCCTCTGAAGAGCTGGAGCAGGTGGCTGGGGAGAGGGAAGTCTGGGCTTCTCTGCTTGAACTGCTGCCTCCGCGACCCGGACCTCCGGAAAAGCGGTAGAAGATGGATGGATGGATGGATGGTCCCTGGATGGGCTTTAGAAAGGAGAAACAAGTAAAAAAGGAAAGAAAAGGAATACACAATAACCACATACATCAATGCAAAAAACATAAATACATTATAAATACACAATTATAAGTATTATAAATATTATAAATAATATAAATACACAAATATAACAACCTGACACACATTTGCCTATTTCAGGCCTCCCTCCCTTCGTCACTCACTATAAACAAACACATTCATTCCTTCCCTTCATTCACTCTCACCCTGCAGACAATCATTTCATACATGGGTACATTCTTTTTTTATTTTTCAGCCAGTTTTTAACCTTTTTAGTGAATGTTTTGTCCCATATAGCGCTGTGTATTGTTTTTTCTATCACCTTGACTCAGCGTTTTTGTCTTTTTTTTGTCCTGTTCCTGGTCTTGTTTTTTGCGTTATGGAGTAGTGTGTTTTGTTTTCCCTTATCATACTCTGTAATTGCCTCATGTGTTTCTGGTTGTGCCTTATGGAGTAGTGTGTTCTGTTTTTCACTTAACCGTACTCTGTAGCTGCCCTTTTGTTCCTCTCACCTCCTTTCCTTTAGGTTATCCTATATACATTGAGCGCTGCGTATTTTGTTTCCTTTATTATCTGTACCCAGCGTTTTTCATCACTCTTGTCCTGTTCTTAGTTTGGTCTGTGCATTATGGAGTAGTATGTTTGTTCTTTTTTTATCCATACTCTGTAATTGCTTTATTCGTTCCTGTCACCTTTTTGGTGGGTTTTTGTCTCTTTTTCTTTGCCCCGTTCTACACGTCATTTGTGTGTTTTGAGCAGTGGGCTTTATCTGTAGCCATCCTTAGTATTTTCCCCCATCTGTGCCCTGGTTTTTTTTGCGATATAGAGTATTGTATTCGGGGGTTTTTTTCTCTCTGCCCCGTTACTCTATATTGGTCCATCGGTTTATTTGTCTTTCCCTCTGCTTCTCTCCCTCCGGTCCTGCCTCCCCTCTGCCCACCTTAGTTGGGGGGGGGGGGGGACTGGGGTGTTCCTGGTTGTTCGGAGCCCGACCATGAGGGGGAGGCTCTGTCACCATGGGGTGAGACGCCGTCTCGGCGCTCAGCCCATGTCCCTTCTCATCCCTGCCTCTCATTAGGCAGCATCTCAGCTGGCTCCCAGCTGTCAGTGTTACGGGACGGCTGGGGCCAATTAATCCTCATCAGCTGGGGCGCTGCTAATGAGGATAAAAAGGAGCAGCCTCGATCACTCGGGGCTGCGACATAAGCACTGTTAGGCTGAAGCTCCTACGTCTGGTGTCAGTCTTCTACTCCTATTACAGCATTCCTATGAGTGTTACCCGCTGTGAGTATGTATGCCTTGTTACCCCTACGTCCGGTGCGAGCTCCCTGCTCCTGTGTTGTGCAACTCTTGAGTGTTCCTCTGTACGAGTATCTGTGCTTTCCTCATCCCTCACCCCATGCCTTTAATAAAACATCACAACTCACTGGCTCTCATTGTGTGGCTCCCTAGAGCCACACGTAACAGTCTCACTCTTCTTCTGCTGCATCTCGACCCAAAATGGAAATTATGGAAACTGGAATTGTGGCTTAATGCTATTGACACCACTTTTTAACAGGAAATCGGGCCAGGGGGGAGCCCAAGTGGAGAGACTCATGGAACAATTGGAACTCGTGTGTCTGCGTGATTCGACTGAAGATGTGGAAGACATCTACCTGTTTTGGCATGATCACAGGATTTTCTGTTTGGCCCTGGAGTTTTCCTGGTGTATCGAAATTATAGTTGGATGAGCTAATCAAAATGCGGACCCGGCGTAGCTCCCTCAACAAATTCGACCAGCTGGGGAGAGCACTGATAGCGGCAAATGGGACTAACATGGAATTTACCATCTGCATGCACTGAAGAGAGATGGACTCTCTTGGACATGTTTATCTATGTTTCGGTAGGTGGATAACATCTGGAGTCACTGATTGCTCTCCAGGGAATGATTTTAAAGCCTGTAAATTGTGATGCACAGAATCGCATGAGAGGTGAAATTTCTATGCTCTAAGTGAACTGTGCCTATTAGACCTTGATTCGGCGCCCTGAAGACTTCATTCCTCCTGGGAAGATAAGGCTGAAGGGAGTTTTGGCTTCTCTAACCCAAAAAATTAACAACTATTGCTGTTGTGCAGCAACCTGTTCTCTTCAAGGACAGCGCGATCATGTGTCTAAATGGAACTTTACCATCTGGCATGCACTGAAGAGAGATGGACTCTGGGACATGCCTATCTACGTTTAGATTACATGAACATAACATCTAGCCGTTGCCCAGGAGATGTTCTTGCTGTGCACCAGCAACTGATACATTCACACTGCATTCATATTGATCACATGACTGATACACACACTGGTCTCTCTTGCTTATTTTGGTAATGTGTGATATCTGTATTGTCTAACTGTGCATTAGAGGTTTTTTTTTCTATGGAATCACAATTTTGCTCATTATGAGCTTTATTTTGATCAACTATGTTTTTTCTCGCTGCCCAATGTGTCATGCCCCCCACCTCCCCTCTTTACCCTCCACTGTATGACAGGCGCCTTCATGGCTGCCACGTCATTGGGAAGCGCTCACCGAGCGCGCCCAATGTCAAGTCAAATTCCTCGTGTGTTTATATGTTTACATGTAAGCATTCTTGGCAATAAAGCTCATTCTGATTTCTGATGTATGATAAACAATTATAAAATGATGTATGTACAATTTTCTGACAGTGACCTAATCTTAACCTGGATATGATGTCCTCCTCCTTACTACTCCTGTGAAGTTCTGTAGCTCCCCATACTTTCCTTTGTATGCCATACAGGCTCCGTCCTTTAACCTCTTGCACTCTGTTGTACCGCGGGCGGGCAAGTCTCTGCGTCCTAGAGCGCACGAGGGCGCTCTCGTGCGCCCTCGTGCGCTCTGGGACGCATGATGGAGATGCGTCCAAGCGCGCACTGAAAATAAAAGCTGCAGACACAGCCGCGAACAGATTAGTTCATCTGATTGACCTCTCATTCGACTAATAATCAAAATCAAATCAAATCAAATCAAACTTTATTGTCATATTGCTGTACATACAACTGTAGTGCAGGCAAGATGAAATTGCGTTTCTCTCGGCATCCATATAAGAAGCAGCATGATTAAGACACACTCCCACATAGCCCCACCCCCCACCCCCCCATCCATTCACACATCCCTGAGACATACTTGGGGGGAAAAAGAATAACTAACTATAATATACAAAATGTCCGTAGGTGCAGTAGTGTGTATGAGAGATTCCGGGTCAGCTGTTCAGCATCCTGACAGCTTGTGGGAGGAAGCTGTTGATCAGTCTGGTGGTTCTGCCTCTGATGCTCTGGAATCGTTTACCAGATGGAAGAAGTTCAAAGTGTTTATGCAGAGGGTGAGAACGGTCCTTGACAATGTTCAGTGCCCTGCTCCTACAACGGTTCTGAAAAAGTTCTTGGACAGAGGGGAGGGAGACTCCAATTACCCTCTCCGCCCCCTTTACTATCCTCTGCAGGGCTTTTTTGTCTGACATACTGCAGCTGGAGTACTATGTAGCAATGCAGTACGTCAGAACACTCTCCACCACACCTCTGTAGAAGGTCCTGAGGATGCAGATGGGGAGAGAGGCCTTTTTGAGTTTCCTCAAGAAGTGTAGTCTCTGCTGAGCCCGCTTCCTGATCTCCAAGGAATTTTTTCTCCAGGTCAAGTCCTGCGAGATCTGCACCCCGAGGAACTTGATGTTCTCTACTCTCTCCACTAAACGGCTGCCGATGCTGAGGGGGACGTGCTCAGGCTGTGACCGCCGGAAGTCGATAATCATCTCCTTCGTTTTGTCCACGTTGAGCAGATTGTTCTCCCTGCACCAGCCCTCCAGGTCTCTCACTTCTTCCCTGTACATTGATTCCTCATCCCTCTGAATAAGTCCCACCACCGTGGTGTCATCTGCAAACTTAATAATCTGGTTCCCCTCGTGTTTGGATACACAGTCATGTGTTAGTCCACTGTTGTTTACACTTCTGAGTACACAGCCTTGAGGGGTTCCGGTACTCACTGTGACAGAGTTGGAGATGTTGTTTCCAACCTGGACAGACTGAGGTCTCTCAGTCAGGAAATCCAGGATCCAGAGACATGTGGCGGTGTTCAGACCGAGAAGGAGTAATTTCTCCATCAGTCTCTGGGGAATAATGGTGTTGAATGCTGAACTGAAATCAATGTACAGGAGTCTGGCGTAGGTGTCTTTCTGGTCCAGGTGGGTGATGACAGAGTGTAGGGTGGTGACTATAGCATCCTCCGTGGAGCGGTTTGAACAATATGCAAACTGGAGCGGGTAGTGTGATGCAGGGAGGCAGGCTGTAATGTGTGGTTTGACAAGCCGTTCAAAACACTTCATCACAATTGGTGTCAGTGCAACAGGACGATAGTCATTCAAACAGGACACCACTGGTTTCTTTGTCACCGGTACAATGATAGAGGTCTTGAAGCATCTGGGAACGATGGCCTGACTCAGGGAGATGTTATAAATGTCAGTCAGGACATCCGCCAACTCGCTCGCGCAGTCTCGGAGCACACGTCCCGGAATGTTGTCTGGACCTGCAGCTTTGCATGGGTTGACTCTGGATAGGGTCCTCCGTGTGTCCGCTGTGTTGATGGTAAACGCTGGTCCGACCGATGGTGGGGGTAGTCCGGCCCTCCCTCTGATTGTCGAGTTTGATGCTTCAAAACGTGCAAAGAAGTCGTTAAGCCTGTCTGGAAGCGAAGCGTCGTCATCATCGACCCCCTGCCTAGACTTAAAGCCCGTCAGTGTCCGAACTCCCTGCCACATCTGCTTGGTGTTCCTAGTGTCACAGAGGTGTCCCTGGATTTTCTCCGCATAGGCGCGCTTTGCCGCCTTAATTCCCTTTGAAAGCGCAGACCTGGCTGAGTGGAGGGCGATCCTGTCCTTCGCTCTGAATGCTGCATCTCTGGCTGTAAGCAGCGAGCGCACCTCTGCAGTCATCCAGGGCTTATGATTACCCCGCATAGTGATGGTCTTCACTGTAGTGAAATCCTCTGTGCACTTCGCGATGTAGCTGTTGACCGTATCAGCATACTCCTCCACATCTGTCTTGTCTTCCTGGGAGGCTGCTATTTTGAAGATCTTCCAGTCTGTGTACTGAAAACAGTCTTGCAGTGCAGAGGTTGCACTCTCTGGCAAAATCCTGATTTGTTTCACTGCTGGTCTGCTGCGCTTCAATAAAGGTTTGTAGGCAGGCACCAGCATCACGGACATGTGATCAGAACAGCCGAGATGGGGGCGGGGTATCGCTTTATATGCATCTGTGTTTGTGCACACTAAGTCCAACATATTCTCTCCTCTGGTCTTAAAGTCTACACATTGTTTAAACTTGGGGAGCACAGTCTTTAAGCTGGTGTGGTTAAAATCCCCCGCAACCACCACAAAACTGTCCGGGTGTGAAGTTTGGATTATACTAATCGCATTGTGCAGTTCCCCGAGTGCCTTCTTAGCATTAGCTTTAGGATTAGGGCTTGGTGCTATGTAAACACAAACTACAAACATGTTGCTGAATTCCCTCGGCAGATAAAATGGCCGACAATTAACAATAAGGAACTCCGCCAACGGAGAGCAGTGTTTAGACACTAACGTAGCATTAACGCACCAGTTCTTGTTAACATAGATGCATAGCCCACCCCCACGGCTCTTACTGGAGCTCGCCGTTTCCCTGTCGGCACGGAACATCGCCATATCTTCCAGTTGAATGGCCTCGTCAGGAATGTTGTCATGGAGCCATGTCTCGGTGAAAACAAACACACAGCAGTCCCTCCACTCTCTCCGGGTTTCTCTCAGCAGACGCAGCTCGTCCACCTTGTTTTCGAGGGCGCGGACGTTTGAGAGAAGAAGCGACGGTACCGCTGGTCTGGAGGGGTTAGCCTTTAGCCTAGCATGGATCCCGGCCCTTTTTCCTTGCTTTTGCTTGCGTTCACACCGTCTGCGCTTCCTCCTCTCCTGGGTAGCTTCCAGCGGGGACTCCGCCAAAATTCCATGCTGGCGTAGAATGTCCAAATCACAACCGATCGCCGCAATTCTTGCAGCGTGCAGTACCTTGATGTTTAATAAGGTCTCACATTTCATAAGGTTTAATAAGAGCCTTGAATTGGGTTTCTGAAACCTTGAAGAACCAATGACTAAAAACCTAGCAAGAAGGACCCGCCTACCAACGCTGTGAATGCAGTGAGCCAATTGAAGCAGAGAAGTTTGCGAGCTGTTTTTTTTTTAAGGCTGGGTGAAGACTGACTGCTGCAGCAGATCAAAAAAGGACCCGCAGGAAGAACCGTCACAGACCCAGCAGCACGGAGACCACCCACATATGCAACCTGTGTGACAGCGACTGCCATTCGCGCATCGGCATGTTCGGCCACAGGCGGTGCTTATTTTCTTTTTGTTCCAGCAGAGTAGACGTTATGATTTACTTCCATGGTCATAGACCGACGGAGGCCGACGACGAAGGCTGAGTGACATACACGCGTTCGCCAGTCTTTTTTTTAATTACTACTGTTATTTGTTTTGAAAAATCGTTTGCCAAAAACCGCAATCATGGAAGCACAAAACCGCAATAGTGGAATTATGTTTTGATCGGGTTGCAAGACCAGAACCACGAGCGGACCAGCGTCGCATTCGTCTGACAGTGAGGAAGAGAAGTTCGCCAGGACACTGCTGTGAAGAGGTAAGGTGTTATAAGCTAAATTATTCTTTATCCCTGAAAATCGTAATCCAAAATGACTTTTGACCGATCGGTAAATTACAACTGTGCGGCGCACGAAGTCTGAAGTTCTTGCGCCACGGTACATGGGTCGTTCGCCGCGTCCAGACCGTGAACGCCGCCCCCCCCTTGCTATTCTTCTGTAGCGGGGGGTGGGGGGGCGGTGACTGCGCCGCTGTCGCCACATCACCACATGAGGCTAATCCGTCATGTAGCGATGGGCGATGTTCGTCCTCTGTAGCGAGGGGGGGGGCAACCCCCCCCCACACACACACAGACACAGCCCTTAGTGTCACCTTTCATTAGAGCCCAAAATGAAGCTTCTACATTGAATCATTCAAAAGTTAGACATTTTTCCAAACTGTGCCATTTGGCACAATTTGGCACAGTTCCAAAACGCCTGGGAACTACCTGAGGAAAAAGCTGTGTAATATATTCATTTTTTGTGCTATCGTTACAAAATTTGGACCTCAGCTGGATAACACTTGGTTCTACATTTCTGTTGCATTTCCCAGCCCGGATCTGAAGCTGTGTGTTATTTGCAAGCATTTGTATCCAAAAAAACACCCAGGCCAAATTTATTTTCTTCAAGTTCAGTATGTTTAGATGACTGTAACTCAGTGGCTGGAGCACTTAGAGAGATTATGACTGTTTTGCCAAAAAATTCAAAGTGTTTTCTTTTAAATGAGACCAACCCCATGAAGATACTGCAAAGGGTTGAAGGACAGCTTTGGATTTAATTTGGGCACGTTATTTTTTGGCGTTTTTAGGGAAATTGACCAGAGTAGTAGTAGTAGTAGATTAGTTTATTTGACAGGGACAGTGCAATAAACATAGACAATTAATCAAAGACAATTAATCTGATGTGTTGCACATAGAGTGTATAGCTATTAGCTAATTTGCAACTCTTGTCCCTGGATGGGCTTTAGAAAAAAGAATCAAGATAAAAAATATACACAATAATCACATACATCAATGCAGAAAAATTATAAATACACAATTATAAATATTATATTATAAATACACAAATATAACAGCCTGACTCACATTTAACATAAATATTATAAATATTATAAATACACAAATATAACAGCCTGACTCACATTTAACACATATAACATAACTCACATTTGCCTATTTCAGGCCTTCCTCCCTCCGTCACTCACTATAAACAAACACATTTATTCCTTCCCTTCATTCACTCTCACTTTGCAGACAGTTAATTCATACATGAGTACATTCTTGTTTATTTTTCAGCCAGTTTTTAACATTTTTAGTGAATGTTTTAAAATCCGTTATTATTTTAATTTCATTTGGCATTGTGTTCCAGATGTGACTGCCCTTTATAGAGGAAGCTGTTTGTCCAAATGTGGTTCTGCGGTGGAATATTTTACAGTTATTGTTAACAGAACTCCTGGTGGCTCTGCTGCTGTCCTGTCTTTGGACGAAACCAGCAAGTGGCTCGGGTGCTGATTTATGGAAACATTTGAACGTTAATTTCAGAAGACAGAGGTCAATGAAGCTCTCAAAACTCAATAGGTTGTATTTTTTTAAAACATTACAGTGATGCCACCTAATGGGCTTTTTGTCCAAGATTTTTAGGGTTTGATTATATAATGAACCTATATGTCTTATTGTGGAAGGGGCTGCTTGAGCCCAGACTGTCAAACAGTATGATATATGAGAAAAAACCATAGAATGCATATACAGTGCAGCTGCTTCGTAAGGTATGTAATATCTAATTAATTTAAAGCAGTTCAGATTTTTTTTTACTGTTTTTGAAATTTTCTTTATATGAAGATTAAATTTGAGTTGAGGATCTAGTACAATGCCAAGGTATTTGAATTCTGTAGCTAAACTGATGTCATGATCATGTATATTAACTTTAAAATGTTGCAGGTTACATTTTTTGATTGAAAAGCACATTGAGACTGTTTTCTGAAGGTTCAGCAATAGATGGTTCTTGAGGAGCCACTCTTGGACATCAACCATACTTGTAGACAGTACATCTGCAGCCTGTGCTGGAGTCTTGGCAGCTGTGTAAATAACTGCATCATCTGCATAAAGTTGGCATGTTGCAGCTGAGCAGTGTAACGGCAAGTCATTAATAAAAATGCTGAAAAGTAAAGGACCAAGAATGGACCCTTGTGGGATACCCATGCGGTTGTTTAAAAATGAGGATTTATCCTGGTGAACTTTTACACACTGTTCTCTATTCTGGAGATAAGATGCAAACCATTCTAATGTATTTGGGGAGAAGTTAAAAGATACCATTTTGGATAAAAGCAAACTGTGGTTTACAGTATCGAAAGCCTTTTTGAGATCTAGAAAAACAGCTCCTACCACATTACCCCTGTCCAAGGACTGTTTGACGTTTTCAATAAGGCAACAATTTGCTGTTTCTGTTGAGTATCCTGGTCTAAAACCAAATTGATGTGGATGAAGAAGTTGACTGTCTTGTAAGTAGTCTATCAGCTGTGTAGCTACAACTTTTTCAAGAACCTTAGATAGGACTGGTAAGATAGAGATTGGGCGGTAATTGCATATATCGTCTTTACTGCCTGATTTATGAACTGGTATGACGACAGCTTTTTTCCAGCCAGATGGAAATGTACTAGACCTAATGGAGAGATTAATGAGATGAGTCAGTGGTTTGATTAATATTTTGCTGTGCATTTTGAGAAAGGAGGTGCTCATATTGTAGATATCATTAGTTTTTGAGTTTGACAGTGTTTTAACAACGCCAGCAATTAACTTCTCATTTACCTCATCGATGTGAAAAGTATCTGTTGGAAGTATGGAATTTGTGTTGTTGAGCACATTTGGCAGCACAAAAATTTTTGTTAAGTCTTCCACAGAGCCCACAAAGTGTGAATTAAATTCATTTGCCAAAGTAGCCTTGTCACTGACGGTCTTGCCATTGATTCTAAGTTCCTTTACCCCCTTCTGATCGTTTTTTTTATTAGATAAGTTATTTAAATGCCTCCATAGGGAACTGTTGTTACCCTTTGCATGATCTATCAGTTTATTGTAATAAGATATTTTTGATTTTCGCAGCTCATGTACCACTTTATTTCTTAAACTTTTGTACACAAGGTGATCATTTTGTAGTTTGGAGGTTAGTGATGTTTTCAGTGCATAGTCTCGCCTCTTCATAAGTTTTCTTATTTCATTATTTAACCATGGTAGGCTAATCTTCTGTTGTCTACTTTTAATTTGCTTTGAAAATTTTTCTATAGACTTTGTGATTGTTGCAGTTATAAAATTACAACAATCATCTACTTCACATGTTGACATGAGCTGCTCCCAATTTTGATTCTCTAAGTAATGTTCAAACTCCTCATTTTTTGATTTGGGGATAATAAAATTTGATTTGTCAATATCGACTCCCCCAAAATACTGTAGTCGCTTTTTAGTAAGTTTCCTGACAGCAAGAACCATGTTATGATCTGAGAGACCAGTTACAAGATTATAGGTTCTGGTTATTCGTTCTGGTTTATTAGTAAATACCATGTCAATAAGTGTTCTGGATTGTTTGGTTATCCTGGTGGGTCCTTTGATGATTTGCTGGTAATTAAATTTAGTCATGAGGCTTTTCAGTTTTTGTTTGTCTTTTTTATCAGACCAGTTGATATTAAAGTCACCATGAATTATTGTTTCTCTGTTCTTCTCAAGTTGTTTAACCAGATCACTTAATTCATTATAAAAGGAAGAGTTGTGTGACGGTGGGTTGTACAATACTGCAATGTTGAAATTCATTACCGGAGAGAGACATACATTAACAGCTAAACATTCAAGTGAAGTATTCAAATCAACCAGTTGACATTTATATTTCTCTTTGATGTAAATTAAAACACCTCCTCCCCTCCCTACCTGCCTGTCTTTTCTAAAACACTGGTAGCCCACAATATCGATCATATTAGTGTCTATGTTCCTGTGTAGCCAGCTTTCTGAGAGACAAAGGTAGTCCAGATTTGAGTCCAACAGCAACACCGAAATCTCATCTCTTTTGGGGATTATGCTCCGTATGTTTAAATGACCGCCGAGGATCCCCTTTGGTTTAGCCTTGGTGTCCCAAAGAACTCGTGCATGATTAACAGTTTGGAAAAATAAATGTTGTTTTTGCTTTTGTACAGCTCGGTTTTGTGCTAACCCAGTGGTCTGCTGTTTAATAGTGGCAGGTCCAGGGTTAAGGTGAATATCTCCTGCCAGAAGTAGCAGAACTAACAGAACTTTAATTGTATATCCTCTGCCATATTGTGATTTTTGCTTAACAGCCATGTTTGCCTTAATTTGGAAGTTTTTGCTCAGGCCTTTTAAAGACCACATAGAGTGTAGGGTGAGATGTCCAAGCCCAAATCCATACAGATAAAACTTTTTAACTTCACCTTTGGTTGAGTTTGTCGGAAAATCCTTCTTGTTGCAGGTCCAGACACACAAAGACAAAACGAAGAGGAAGTAGAGAAGTAGAGAAGGCTTATTAGTGGTGCCCATCAGCCCACTTTTTAATCCGGTGGCAGCCATCTTCGGTCTTTCTTGGAAAGAAGGAAAAAGAAAATCTGTGGATAGTAAAATAAATTCTGCTTATATCGCCAGAATCTGATCCGATCGCCCTCGAATCCAGCTGGGCCTCAGCTAGCCAACTAGCCCCTTCCGTTGCTGGTCTCGTTGCTCATAGTCGCCGTAACTGGTCTCCCATCCCGCTCCTCCAACCGAGTCTCGTCACACACCGCCGCTGCCACCGAGCTCCGCTGAGGTCACGGTAAGTCCTCCGCTAGGCACCGCCACCTACCGTCGTCTGCCTGGGTGAAATCTCTGCTGAGCCCCGTCAACAAATAGCCGCTTGCCTGGTAGTATCTCCGCTGGGCCTCGCAGCTGGGCTTCGATTCAGGCTGGTGTAAGGTGGAATGACTGGCGCCAGCATTAAGCTAACTAGCGTTAGCGTTAGCTTAGCAATCGCTTCGGGTAGTCTCGTCGCACACCGCCGCTGCAGTCACGGTAAGTCCTCCGCTGGGCACCGCCGCCTACCGCCGTCTGCCTGGGTGAAATCTCTGCTGAGCCCCGTCAACAAATAGCCGCCTGCCTGGTAGTATCTCCGCTGGGCCTCGCAGCTGGGCTTTGATTCAGGCTGGTGTTAGGTGGAATGGCTGGCGCCAGCATTAAGCTAACTAGCGTTAGCTTAGCAATCGCTTCAGGTAGGGCACATCAGTGAATCACAAGGAAGCGCTGGAATCGCTGGTCAGTTTACTCACAGTGGCCGGATAAAAGCGATCAAAGGGGTAATCCACCGGAGGTATATCCGATCGCTGTAGGTTAGTTATTTAGAGACTGGCGCCAGCATTAAGCTAACTAGTGTTAGCTTAGCAATCGCTTCAGGTAGCATTAAGCTAACTAGTGTTAGCTTAGCAATCGCTTCAGGAAGGCGCAGGAAGTCGCTGGAGAAAGGCGATTAAAGGGCAATCCAACGGAGGTGGCAATTCAGCCCGTGCGTGTTCGCCACGAGCGCCGATCGCTGCAGGCTAGCCACTTTTAATGGCAAAATCAGTGACTTTGTCTCAGCACTGAAAAAGTGTGACCATCCCGGTCGCCATCTTGAGTCGAGTCCAAGGGGTTAAGGCGCTTTACCACTTGGCCCAGCTTGGCCTTGTTTCGCACGGTACGGGACGGTATAGTTCAGCCCGCATGTTTTTCCACTGCACTGGGGTGTCATTTGAAGTGGGTGGGAAATAGTTACAGGGAGGCGGCGCAACCCTCTCCCTCCCGCTACATAAAACAAGCGTAACTGGCGTAAATCAAGCGTAACGTTACGCAAAACACAAGTTGGCAGGATACGAGGCGTCTGCGTTCTCTGGCTGTTTTTGCCAGAATAAAGGCAAAAACGGAGAACAGAAGACAAACCCGCAATACGACACACTCTGGAAAAGTACTGGAGCATTTAGAAGCCATGAGGATGCGAACTACATTACGTATGATAAGCTAATGATTGCTAATGCTACTTTGCTTTTAAGTCTGCCGTACAACATTGTAATGTCGGCAAGTTATCGATATTAGGTCCTAAAATATGTATTCTGTGTTTGTGTTTCAGATGGCTCTCTTGTGGCAAAAATATCGCTTCAAACGGTCGGCGTTAACGTTCAACATAATGATGTGATCCCAAGTTCACGAACGCAAAGTGGCTATAATGTCTAGCAATGTTTAGCTTTCTGTGAAATAAATTGCTCTGATCTGTGTCAAAATCATGGAGAGACTGTTGAGACGTCATGTGGTTTACCTGCTCCAGCCAGTGGTGTCGTGGCAAAACATGGATCAGGTGCCATATGAGCTGTTAAATATGTATTTCAACAGGTAAACAGTACTGAGTTAGGCATAAGATATATTTAACAATTATGATGCATTTTAAGCCAAAACAAATGGATCTAGGATTAAAAGTAATTAAAATAATGCAGTCACAAGGTTACATGGAGAAATACGTGGATTAACTGAAAATATATCGTATTGAGTATTGCTGACTACATGTAGATACTGTATAAATATATATTCTCTGCATCAACAGTGAACTATACATGTATTCATGTAGTATTGCCCTGGGAATTTTGACAATAAACCTTTGTACTTTTGCAGATGTCTCTATTTTGTTTTACAGTCTTCAGCAAATACAGTGATCCCTCGCTACTTCGTGCCTCACCTTTCGCGCCCTCAGTGCATCGCGGATTTTTCAAAAATATTCATCAAAAATTCAAAATTGAGAAAAAAGTTGCCTGGGTGCTAGCAGAAGGCAGGGAGACTACACGGAGAGCCGAGACAACTCAAAATCCACCTCTCTGATTCGCTGGCCAGCATCCCCCCCCCCCCCCCCAAGAGATTTTGTTCTCGTGTTGGCTCGGCTCGGGAATCTCGCAAGCTGATTGGCCGAGACGTTGCTGCTGCCTTTATGCCTCCTCCTGCTGCCTCTACGCCTTCCCGTCTCGAGAGAGAGTGAGAGAATGAACGTACATATTATTTATATTATTTATACATTATTTTATGTATATTATTTATATTATTAATTTTATTTACATGTTTCAAACTATTCTTTAATGTTCTAATGATAACATATGCATTTATAGGGTTAATATACACTTATTGATATTATATATACACAAAAAAAATGTATGTAAAAAATGGGGGGGGGTGACGCTACTTCGCGGTTTTTCACTTTTTGCGGTCGGTTCTCGACCCCATTAACCGCGATAAGTGAGGGATCACTGTAATTGTGTTGGTTACTTTTCTTAAAAATGAGCCAATATTTTCAAAGTCACTGTTAAATGGTTCGTAATGTTGACTCTTTTCCCACCGGTGTCTTAACAGACAAAATAGAAAATCATGATGCAAACACATAAATCACTAAATTGTTTATTCCAATCAGCAGCAAATTACAGATTATTTAGAATGTGCAAAATTCAAACTGTAAACAAAAAACAAAAAAAACTGGAATGGGTAACACACGCCAGCCACGCTGCCTCACTGAGAAGCAACTGGATTGGCCCCTCATACTGGTCCCAGTTCAGCAGATCTTCAGCCTGCACCTCTAAATAGTGAGGCAAGGTCCGGTTTGGGTGGATCGTTTTCCCCTTGCCTAGATGAAAGACAGAAATGGGTGGTGGAGAATTAAAGAAAGTTTAAAACATATTTAAGAAATGAATGAATCTTTATTTCGGATAGATTAGATTAAAAGAAAGGAACAGAATAATAGAACAAAGGGGGAAAAATCCAATAAGGTCGAATTAAACAGGAACTCCTTGGATGACACAATTCAACATAACTTATCCGAAATGGGTGATGGCTGAAGCCGCAGCTTATATTGCCCACCCATGTTCCAGCTAAGAATTAAAAAAAAATAAAATAAAATAAGAGTGATTACAAATCAGAACAAAGCCAAGACAAAACGTGACAAAAACTAAGCAACAGCACAACACAGACTGGATATGATGATCCTTATGTGATTTTACATGTCGTTTTGTATATACAGCCGTGGACAAAATTGTTGGTACCCCTCTGTTAAAGAAAGAAAAACCCACAGTGGTCACAGAAATAACTTGAATCTGACAGAAGTGGTAATAAATAAAAATTCTATGAAAATTAACCAATGAAAATCAGACAATGCTTTTGAACTGTGGTTCAACAGAATTATTTTAAAAAAACAAACTCATGAAACAGACCTGGACAAAAATGATGGTACTCATAGAAAAGATTGAAAATAATAGGCCATAGGGACATGAACATGACCATAGGGACATGTTCAACCAAGATGTGTCCTCTAATTAACATCACAGGTGTCTACAAACTTGTAATCAGTCAATCGGCCTATTTAAAGGGTGACAAGTAGTCACTGTGCTGTGACCATTGTGGGTTTTTCTTTCATTAACAGAGGGGTACCGACAATTTTGTCCACGTGTGTATGTTTGGAGTATTTCTTCCTTTAGTTTTTGTTTAAATTGTTCAAGCTTTGTACATGATTTTAATTCGGGTCCAAAAGCGTTCCACAGTCTGACTCCTTGCACTTAAACACAGTGTTGCTTGGTAGTAGTTCTCACTGAAGGTTTTTGAAATACAGTGATCCCTCACTTATCGCGGTTAATGGGTTCCAGAACCGACCGCGAAAAATGAAAAACCGCGAAGTAGCGTCACCCCTAATGACGTCATCCATAAATAATACGTACGTTCATTCTCTCACTCTCTCTCTCTCATATGATACGTGTGTGTGTGTACGTGTACATACATACGTAGATGTAAACAAAGTGTACATAAATATGTTTTTAGAACTCTTTTATTCTTATAACAAGATACGTAACTCAAGATGAAAATGATTTACTGCACAGGTTAATGAGAGCTTTACTGCTCCTCAGGTGACGCCTCATCGTGAGGTGCTGGAGGCGCAGGATCATCGAGAGCAGCTTCCGATAGAGCTGAAGCTGCAGGAGGCGGCGTAGTGCCTCGACGGGAAGACTATTTCGCACAAAATGGCACAAGAGAACACCAAAAAGTTCCACGCGGCGAGACTAAGTAACACGAGCGATAAAAAGCAATGAATGCGGTCTTCCTTCCCTTCATGGGTGCTCGGCAGGGAGAGGAGGTGGGTGAAACGTCTCGGCCAATCAGCTTGCGGGGTGAAACGTCTCGGCCAATCAGCTTGCGAGATTTCCGAGCCGAGCCAACACGACAACAGCGAACAGAGAGTTGTGCGGCTCTCCGTGTTGACACCTGATGGTCTAATGTAGTCTCCCTGCCTTCTGCTAGCGCCCGCCCATTATTTCTCAATTTTGAATTTTTGATGAATATTTTTGAAAAATCCGCGATGCACTGAGGGCGCAAAAGGTGAAGCGCGAAGTAGCGAGGGATCACTGTATACATGTTCCTCTGAAATGATATTATTTGGAACAACTTTTGGATATTTGCGGGCAGTGATAGATTCTTAGCTTTAAACATTATTACTGCAGTTTTAAAGGCAACCAGAGCTTTCAACCTGAGAGCTTTTAATTTAAGAAAAAAGTGGGTTTGTTGGTTCCCTGTAAGCAGCTTTGTTTATTATTCTAATAGCTCTCTTCTGAAGCATAACGACTGGATATGCAGTGGGGAAAAAAAGTATTTAGTCAGCCACCAATTATGCAAGTTCTCCCACTTAAAAGATGAGAGAGGTCTCCAATTTTCATCATAGGTATACCTCAACTATGAGAGACAAAATAAGAAAAAAAAAAAAAATCCAGAAAATCACATTGAAGGATTTTTAATGAATTAATTGGTAAATTCCTCGGTAAAATAAGTATTTGGTCAATAACAAAAGTTCATCTCAATACTTTGTTATATACCCTTTGTTGGCAATGACAGAGGTCAAACGTTTTCTGTAAGTTTTCACAAGGTTTTCACACACTGTTGCTGGTATTTTGGTCCATTCCTCCATGCAGATCTCCTCTAGAGCAGTGATGTTTTGGGGCTGTCGCTGGGCATCACAGACTTTCAACTCCCTCCAAAGATTTTCTATGGGGTTGAGATCTGGAGACTGGCTAGGCCACTCCAGGACCTTGAAATGCTTCTTACGAAGCCACTCCTTCATTGCTCGGACAGTGTGTTTGGGATCATTGTCATGCTGAAAGACCCAGCCACGTTTCATTTTCAATGCCCTTGCTGGTGGAAGGAGGTTTTCACTCAAAATCTCACGATACATGGCCGCATTCATTCTTTCCTTTACACGGATCAGTCGTCCTGGTCCGTTTGCAGAAAAACAGCCCCAAAATATGATGTTTCCACCCCCATGCTTCACAGTAGGTATGGTGTTCTTTCTTCTCCAAACATGACAAGTTGAGTTTTTACCAAAAAGTTCTATTTTGGTTTCATCTGACTATATGACATTCTCCCAATCCTCTTCTGGATCATCCAAATGCTCTCTAGCAAACTTCAGACGGGCCTGGACATGTACTGGCTTAAGCAGGGGGTGGACACGTCTGGCACTGCAGGATTTGAGTCTCTGGCGGCGTAGTGTGTTACTGATGCAGCCTTTGTTACTTTGGTCCCAGCTCTCTGCAGGTCATTCACTAGGTCCCCCCGTGTGGTTCTGGAATTTTTGCTCATCATTCTCGTGATCATTTTGACCCCACGGGGCGTGGAGCCCCAGATCAAGGGAGATTATCAGTGGTCTTGTATATCTTCCATTTTCTAATAATTGCTCCCACAGTTGATTTCTTCACACCAAGCTGCTTACCTATTGCAGATTCAGTCTTCCCAGCCTGGTGCAGGTTTACAATTTTGTTTCTGGTGTCTTTTGACAGCTCTTTGGTCTTGGCCATAGTGGAGGTTGGAGTCTGACTGTTTGAGGTTGTGGACAGGTGTCTTTTATACTGATAACGAGTTCAAACAGGTGCCATTAATACAGGTAATGAGTGGAGGACAGAGGAGCCTCTTAAAGAAGAAGTTACAGGTCTGTGAGAGCCAGAAATCTTGCTTGTTTGTAGGTGACCAAATACTTATTTTACCAAAGAATTTACCAATTAATTCATTAAAAATCCTTCAATGTGATTTTCTGGATTTTTTTTTCTCATTTTGTCTCTCATAGTTGAGGTATACCTATGATGAAAATTGGAGACCTCTCTCATCTTTTAAGTGGGAGAACTTGCACAATTGGTGGCTGACTAAATACTTTTTTGCCCCACTGTATGTTTTATATGTGTTTCCCCATACTTCAGTACAATATGTCATGTATGGGTATTGGTATCCTCTGAAGAGCTGGAGCAGGTGGCTGGGGAGAGGGAAGTCTGGGCTTCTCTGCTTGAACTGCTGCCTCTGCAACCCGGACCTCCGGAAAAGTGGTAGAAGATGGATGGATGGATGTCGATATATGGGAGAATTAATGAATGATACAAAGTCTATAGTGTGGGTTGATTCAGCAAATATTTCACTCTGTGCAGTATTGCGATTGATTTGCATATTTTACCTTTAATAGAATTAATGTGACTTCCAACACAGTTTTTTATTGATTATTACACCAAGGATTTTAATTTTGGATACCCTTTCAATCTCTACACCATTTACACTGAGTTTAGATACTGAGTTGTTGTGATGATGTGAAATAACGTTATCAATAAAAGTTTAGCCACCGCTGTGTCGCCCTGGTTTCAAGTGTGGGTGGTGTTTTGTGCTTGTATTGCTAAAATATAAAAGGAAGCACTACAATGGATCTCAAATATTTGTAATGTGTTCTATTACTGAATGAGTTTAAAGATGAAATACTATAGACTACACATATAAACTAAATTCTATGGTGACTGAACATCTCCCATTCCCCAAGGTGCAAGATACACTATTATGACTATAACGCATAAAGGATCACAGAAGTGATCTGATAAAAATAAATAAACAAGTGGTTTATTTTATGGTGGCTACTATTGGATGTGCCATTCATTTTCAATTACTCTGTAATTAATATTCACACAAATAAATCTCAATTCAGTCCCTTTCATATTAAGTAGAAATTGTGCTACTTTAAATTTGGCACTTTACCTATACTTTAACTTAAAGCGAGGTAGTCGGATCCTTTAAAAAAATGCTTTTTTTGCGTGCATGGAAAGAAAATCCTACAGACACATATAGCACAATTGTCTGCGAGTGTGAATGACCTGTTCCACGAGCAAATGTACGTTTTTTTGGTCCGTGGCTGTTTACATCGGCCAGGATACTTCGTGTGCCAATGGGCCGTAGGGATCCCGTATTTTACATCCGGAAAAAACAGTGAAACGGGAAGCATACCTGCCAACTACTCTGGTTTTGCCGTAATGGTTACAGTTTTCAAGACCCCATTCCGGGTTACGGCTTTATTAATCAAAATTACGGTTTTTCACTAAAAATTCAGTCAAAAATTTTAAATCGTAAAGAAAACACGAAAGCCATTCCAAACACGAGATCGCTAGGAATCGTATCTAAATTTAGAACATAGCAACACGTGATGGCGGCCGGGATGGTCACACTTTTTCAGTGCTGAGAAAAAGTTGCTGATTTTGCCACTAAAATAACTAACCAACAGCGAATAACGGATCAACATTTGTGACGCACAGGCTGAATTTCCACCTTGGTTGAACCAGCTTTTGAAGTAGAAATACCCCTTTATTTGCCTTTCACCGGGCTCTGTGAGTAAACTGAGTAGCGTTTCTTTTCGTGGTTCGCTGCTACGCTTTACCTGAAGCGTTTGCTAAGCTAACACTATCGCTATTGAGGGTATTGAGGTTTCTATTCAGAATCAGAATCAGATTTATTGCCATTGTTCATGTAGTACACAAACTAGGAATTTGTCTTGGTGCAATGCTGCAACATTAAACATTCTCGCGTGAAATCCCGGAGAGGTGTGCGCACATGGCGAGATGTAAACACGGATGTAAACTGCTGCAGACGTTCGCACGACTGCACTTCAACCCTGGCAAATGGACCATGGATTTGACATCTAAAGGGAGAATACATTTTATATAATGCCTAAGATTCTGAAGAACATGTGCTGTGTAATTGCAAGCCTTGTCATGCTTGGTGTATCATGTAAACACATAAAATATCAGCGATTTTGCCGTCTTTTACGCACGTGTCTGTTATACAGTGCTAGTATACCCTGCTGATATTTCTAGTCTTCTAGTATTCATAATACATCACATCTGGCCTATTCGAAGTTCTATGCAGTTTTAAGATAGTCTTTTGAATGCAAATTTAATGAATGAATGAATCTTTATTTCGGATAGATTAAAAGTAAAGATTAAAAAGAAACAGAATAATATAACAAAGGTGAAAAAATCCAACAAGGTCAAATTGAACAATAACTCCTCTGATTATACAGTTCAGCATAAGTTATCTGAAATGGATGATGGCTGAAGCCGCAGCTTATATTGCCCACCCATATTCCATCCAAGAATTCAAAAGAAAAACAAAACAAGAGCGATTACAATTCAGAACAAAACTAAGACTAAATGTGACAAAAAAAAACTAAGTAACAACACAACACAGACTGGATATGACAATCCTTATGTGATTTTACATGTCATCTTGGATATACCTGTATGTTTGGAGTATTTCTTCCTTTAGTTTTTGTTTAAATTGTCCAAGCGTTGTACATGATTTTAATTCAGGTCCAAAATCGTTCCATTATCTGACTCCTTGCACTGAAACATAGTGTTGCTTGGTGGTAGTTCTCACTGAAGGTTTTTGAAATATACATGTTCCTCTGAAATGATATTGTTTCTCCCTTATTTGGAACAGCTTTTGGATATTTGTGGGCAGTGATAGATTCTTAGCTTTAAACATTATTACTGCAGTTTTAAAGTCAACCAGATCTTTCAACTTGAGATGAGATGAGATTCAACTTTATTGTCATTACACATGTATGAATACAAGGTAAAGAAACGTGACTTGGCATTTGGGCACGCTCTGCAGAGCGCATCCAAGGCCGGGGCAGCCGCTAGGCGCCAGTCATAAAGAAGAAAGGAGAAAAAAAAAAAAAAAGAAAAGAGAGGATATGACACAATAGGCGAGAGAAAAAAACATGTTTTATCAAATTGACGCTTAATGAGTAAGTGAAATTTTGATTGCAGGCAAAAAAACCCTCAATGCATATTTAGCAGACATTTAGTTGACAAATCACACGCAGAAGGAGAGCAGTGTGTGTATATCGTATGCATGTAGTGTTGTATGCATTGTGTAGTAAATGTAACAGTTGTTAGTGAGCAGCAGAGGGCGCCTCCTGGCAGTGGATAGATGTTATAATCATGTGACTTATAAACGAGTCCAGAGTCTCTCTCTCTCTCTCTCTCTCTTGCTTGCAGAAGGCACATGGGCATTGTCCTCGGGGGTCCAATCCGCTGACGACAAACAACTGATTGTTGATTGTTTGGGTAGACATGAGCCGATCCTTCCACTTATCTCAGTCAGGAGGAATGTAAACACGGGGCAAACAAGGTCAAATCAAATCAGCACAGTGCACTCAGAGAATAGAATTTGTCCTCATCCGTGTAGTTCTGTGCTTTCATTATATATACAGGCTTAAACTGTTTTTCCATAGAGAGCACAGGGCTTCAGATGTATTCCTTCACTGAATCACTGTCATTCAGTTCACCGTTGCCGCTACTCGTGCCCTCCCCAACTGGTCGAATTTGATGAAGGAGCTTGCTGGGTCCGCTTGAGCAGCTCCCTCACTTTCCTTCAATTTCTGATGCATCAGGGAACTCCACAGCCAAAAATAGAAGTCCTGAGATCATAACCAATAATGTTTCCATAGACGCATGAATTCCAATGTCCATGAGTCTCCTCGTAGGTTCCAATTCTTGGGCTCCCCCTTGGCCCAATTCTTGTTGAAAAAATAGTGACAATAGCACATTTAAGCCGCTTCCAAATCCATAATTTCCATTTAGATTAAGATTCAGCAGAAGAAGAGCGACTAAACAGACAAAAACACAACATTGCAAAAGCTGGGAATAGATCAGGAAGGCAGGGGAGGAGGGAAGAAAAATGCGACTGCTCTCTCTCAAGGCAAGATGGAGAAAAAAAAAACAACAACAAAAAAAAACTTGAGAGCTTTTAATTTAAGAAAAAGTGGGTTTGTTGGTTCCCTGTAAGCAGCTTTGTTTATTATTCTAATAGCGCTCTTCTGAAGCATAAAGACTGGATATATGTTTGTTTTATATGTATTTCCCCATACTTCAGTGCAATATGTCATGTATGGGAGTATTAATGAATGATACAAAGTATATAATGTGGGTTGATTCAGCAAATATTTCACTCTGTGTAGTATTGCGATTGATTTAGATGTTTTACCTTTAATATAATTAATATGTGACTTCCAACACAGTTTATTATCAATTATTACTCCAAGAAATTTAGTTTCAGATACCCTTTCAATCTCTACACCATTTACACTGAGTTTAGATACTAAGCTGTTGTGATGGTTGTTAAAAACTATAAATTTTGTCTTACTTAAATTGAGTGTTAATTTGTTTGAATCAAACCACAGTTTAAGCTTTCCTAATTCCTTTCCGAGTGTATCCAAAAGTTGTTCCAAATTGCTTCCACTGCAAGTCTTTTCGTGAGGAATACTCCAAAGCATTTCCAGGAATTATTACTGCGGACTGTGAGCGCATATTCAGCCATGTGAACAAGAACAAAACTGAGTTCAGGTCCAGTCTGTCAACTAAAGTTCTGGGCAACCTCATGACCAGGAAAATGATGATGACAGCTTTGGGTAACAAGTGCCACAGTGTGTTCCATTCAAAAGACCAACTGAAGAAAGCTAAGAGGTGCACCATGGAAAACAACAATGCTTGAGAGTTACCATAGAGTTTGTCCTTGATCTTTTCCATCAGCATATCTGCATTGACAATTTAAGGAAAATAGAAACATGATTGTTGAAGAAATATGAGGTTGTTAGCCACATTTTAACTTGATTTAATGCTGATATTTGTTTGACACTGCGGCCCCTGGACCCCAGCTAGCTACTAGGCTTTTCAGGTTTGAAAGTTGAAGAAATATGAGGTTGTTAGCTACATTCTAACTTGATTTAATGCTAATAATTGTTTGGCAAATATTAGCATTATTATTATTAGCATTAGCGTTATCATTATTAGCATTAGCATTAGAGCTGCGGCCCCTGGACCCCGGCTAGCTACTAGGCTTTTAAGGTTTGAAAAGTTGGCAGGTATGGAACAGCAGGAAGAGCCATAGTATCGTTGTCTTGTAGATGATGTGAAAATGACGAGGCAGAGTTCATCTCACGAGTCAGGTTTATTCACATCATACATCATCAAAAGCAGAAAGAGGAAGAAACCCAGACATTCGTCCTTTAAATACCTCAGGACTTCAAAGCACACAGTCATATTGTATTTAATCCCAAATAACAATACATCTTCCTTCAGATCTTAACACCTCCACCCCCAGCCTCTGGCGGCCAGGAAAATCCCCCCAGGTCGTCTCTCTGCATACCAAAAACTAGACTTTCACATCCTCCTGTTATCTCCAGAGAGGCTCAGTCCTTTGTTCAATCTAAGATGTGAAGCCTAAAGTGGTATACATATGAAGCATGAAGTGATATACATAAGTGCACATATATGTGTCCCACATGACCCCCCCCCCCCCCAAACGTCTAAGATGGAACAACGGAATAACAGTCTGCATGTCATGATAAACCATTACACATCAGTCCACGTGCTGCTTGGGCCTCAGTCTCCTCCCATAGCTGCTGTAAGCGGGCTTTACCACTTCCACGGCACCATCCTGCTGGGGAGCTGCTGCCTGAAGGTGAGAACTGTTAGTCAGTCCCTGTGGGTGTTCTGGGGAATGTCCCCTAGGGGGTCTGCCACGCTGAGGAGCCCTGGCGCACAGCACATCCTTGTCTGCCACAACAAAGGCGGGTTTGAGCCTGTTTATGCCAATCTTTTCTTTCCTGCCCCCCCAGGTCTAGCAAAAAATGCTTATCCCCTGTTTCCAGCACTCTAAATGGTCCATCATAAGGTGGTCGCAACGGTGGGCGATGGGCATCGTGTCTGACAAAAACAAACTCCGCGTTTTTTAAGGCCTTAGGCACAAAAACGCACGGAAAACTGTGGTGAACGGGGCCAGGCAGCGTGCCCGATTCCGTGCCACTCTGTAACCGCTGAGCCGGGGAGCATTCTGGCGCAGGATTATCTGGGAGAAATTCCCCGGGCAGCCGAAGTGGCTGCGCAAAAACCAGCTCAGCCGGGGAGGCTTCTAAATCCTCTTTAGGTGCAGAACGCAACCCCAATAAAACCCACGTTAGCCTGTCTACCCAATTTGCATCCGTCAGCGACGCTCTGAGAGCCGCTTTCAATGACCTATGAAAACGTTCGCATAACCCATTAGTCTGTGGATTGTACGCGGTTGTGCGGTGGATCGTTACCCCCAGGCTGCGGGCCATTGCTGACCAAAGTTCGGAAACAAATTGAGGACCCCTATCGGACGTAATGTCCGATGGGACTCCAAAGCACGCTACCTATGCTGTTAAAAACGCACGCGCCACCTCCTCGGCTGTGGTTGACGACAGTGGGACCACTTCCGGCCAGCGCGTGGTGCGGTCTACCATTGTCAGAAGGTGTGTGCACCCCTGTGAAGGCGGTAGGGGGCTTACGAGGTCCACGTGAACATGATCGAACCTCTTAGCCGGGATGTGGAACTGCTCCAAGAGAGCTCTTGTGTGTCTGTGTACCTTGGCTTGTTGACAAGCCATGCAGGCTGCTGCCCACTCTCTAACTTGTTTGCGCAGGCTCGGCCAAACAAATTTCTCTCCCACCATTTTGACCGACGCGCGCACTCCCGGGTGCGCCAGAGAATGAATCGAGTCAAAAACGCGGCGGCGCCATGCGGCCGGTACCACAGGACGCGGTCGCCCAGTGGAGACATCGCAGATTAGGGGGGGGCATACCGTCTTGCAGCACCCTGTTCTCCAGCCTTAGCCCTGTTGGTCCAGACTGGAGCACGCGCACGTCCGCGTCACTAACCTGATCCACGGCCATGGCTGCATAATCTATCCCTACACGGACTGGGGCCGCCACGCGCGCGAGAGACAGTCTGCCACTACATTTAGTTTACCCGCCACATGCTGAATATCGGTAGTAAACTCTGAGATAGCGGCCAGCTGTCTTTGCTGCTGGCCTGACCACGGTTCTGAAACCTTGGCCATCGCGAATGTCAGCGGCTGGTGGTCAACGAACGTGGTGAAACGGCGTCCCTCCAGCCAGAACTGGAAGTGGCGAATGGCCAAGTGGAGAGCTAACAACTCCCTGTCGAACTCGCTGTATTTTCGTTCACTATCGCGCAAAGTCCTGCTGAAAAATGCGAGCGGCTGCCAAGCCCCGGCTACATGCTGCTCCACGACCGCCCCTATGGCCACATCTGACACGTCAGTAGTGAGCGCTATGCGGGCCGTTGGGTCTGGATGTGCTAACAATGCAGCATTTGCCAGGGCTGTTTTGACCTCTGAGAATGCTCGCTCTCGCTCCAGAGACCATTCGATCTTATTTGTGGGTTTTTGTTTTTTTAGTGCGGCATACAATGGTTGCATGAGCTGCGCTGCACGGGGGAGGAAATGGTTATAAAAATTCACCATTCCCAAAAACTCCTGTAACGCCTTGACTGTTTGTGGCTGGGGAAAATTTGTTACCACACGTACTTTGTCAGGCAGCGGAACCGCTCCTTCTGGGGAGACGCGATGCCCCAAAAAAATCAATCTGCGTCACCCCGAACTGACACTTCGCTGGGTTGATTATTAACCCGTGCTCTCCCAACCTCTGGAAGACTGCCATGAGGTGGTTTTCGTGTTCGTCTTCGGACGCGCTGGCTACTAAGATGTCGTCCAGGTAGACGAATACGAAGGGGAGAACGCGCAACACCGCGCCGATCATGCGTTGGAACGTCTGCGCAGCACCCTTTTTGGGTATGTCCTCAGCGCGCACTGGGACTTGATGGTAACCGCGGACCAAGTCTATCTTAGAAAAAAAGCGCGCCCCCGCCAAATGAACGGAAAAATCTTGGATATGTGGGATTGGGTAGCGGTCGTGCGCTGTGGCGTTGTTCAACCTGCGGAAATCTCCGCAAGGTCGCCACGAGCCATCATCTTTCGGGACCATGTGCAGCGGGGAAGCCCATGGGCTTTTCGAACGCCTGATGACGCCCAACTTTTCCAGGTTGGCGAACTCCTCGCGCGCTATGGTCAGTTTAGCTGAATCCAAGCGCCGAGCTTTTGCAAAAACGGGCGGTCCGGTGGTAGTAATAAAATGTTCCACTCCGTGTTTAGCGACGGCTGCTGAAAATGTGGGAACCGTGAGTGCTGGGAACGGAGTGAGCAGTGTGTGGAACTTACCGCTTGCCGTTGCGACGTTGGCTTGTGCTGTGGGCGGGGTCACTTGGGCTGCACAGGGAATAGAATAAAAGGAAAGTGCATTAACCAGGCGCCTGTTAGCGAGATCAACCAACAAACCATGTGAGCACAGAAAATCAACCCCCAACATATTGAAACTCACTGCAGCTATAACAAAAGTCCACTCAAATGTACGGCCGTGTCGGGACAGAAGTAGGTTCCACTCACCAAAGGTCTTAATTTCCGAGCCGTTCGCTGCTGACGCCCCGCGACCTCCGGGACCCACCAGCCAGTCAGCGGAGGTAGGCGTGATAAAACTCACTTGGGAGCCTGTGTCTACGAGGAATTGCCTCCCCGAACGCACGTCCGTCAAGTAGAGCAGCTTGTTCTCTTCACCGAGGGCCGTAGCTGCTACCGACCCCCGGTCTTGGCGTTTCCCGAGCGCTTGAACTGGCACGGTGGTATACATTTGCGTGCCTTCCCTGCAAAGCGGCGATGGTAGAAACAGAGGGTGTCTCCTCCGCGATCCTTGGCCCTCGCCGCTCCCGTCGTCGGTGGGTCTGCTACCGCCGTCTGTGGCCCCTCGCCATCTCCGGCCGTCGCGCCGAACTCCGTCGCTGCCGCGGTGGCCGCACGCTGTTTGCTGGCGTTGAGAATCCGGTGCACCTCCTGGGCCAGCGCATGGAAGTCCCGCTGGGCCAACAACGGCAAACTGGCCAGGGTTGCTCTCGTGGCCGAAGGTAGGGATCTCAGGAAAATGTGGGGGAAGATGAAGTCGTCGCCATCTGAGCCCCTCAAGATCAGCATGTTCTCCATCAGGTCAACGGGTGTGCCGTCTCCCAAGTCGTTCAGAGCTAGGAGCCTCTCCGCTCTATCCTGGACTGAGAGAGTGAAGCGTTGGATGAGCGCAGCCTTCAACCCGCCGTATTTGTCGTCGACCGGTGGCTGCTCCACAAGGCTCTGCACATGCCGAGCCGTGCGGTTGTCGAGCTTGGCAATCACATGGTAGAACTTCGTGTCATCTACCGTTATCCCCCAGAGGGCGAACTGTGCTTTGACCAAGTGGAACCAGGAGCGCGGGTTGTCTCGCAAAAAGTCTGGTAGCTGGACGGTAGCGGCATACGCTTGGCAGGAAGCGTCTGACCCGGCTGGCTCGGGGGAATTTCTTTCACTCATGATACGTCTTAGGGTCACCAGTGTAGATGATGTGAAAATGACGAGGCAGAGTTCATCTCACGAGTCAGGTTTATTCACATCATCCAACATCATCAAAAGCAGAAAGAGGAAGAAACCCAGACATTCGTCCTTTAAATACCTCAGGACTTCAAAGCACACAGTCATATTGTATTTAATCCCAAATAACAATGCATCTTCCTTCAGATCTTAACACCTCCACCCCCAGCCTCTGGCGGCCAGGAAAATCCCCCCAGGCCGTCTGTCTGCATACCAAAGACTAGACTTTCACATCCTCCTGTTATCTCCAGAGAGGCTCAGTCCTTTGTTCAATCTAAGATGTGAAGCCTAAAGTGGTATACATATGAAGCATGAAGTGATATACATAAGTGCACATATATGTGTCCCACAGTCTAATCGTTTTATAACACATTTCATTACTAATAATGGTAACATTTCTACCAAAAATGTGCTATATTAACAACACGATCGCATTTTGCACACGGCTCGCTCTCCGGCAGCGGCCCTGAGAAGTAAACAAATGCAGGGACGCTTGAATTCTTTCCTCCCGAAAATATCATTTTTGAATATTAATTACAGCTAAACGGGAGCAGTTTCGATGCCGACATTTCACATACAAATCCTAATATACGTGTTCTATACACCATCGGCTTTTGTGTATCCGACTACCTCGCTCTTACAAGCAAAAGATTTGACTATAAATATGACGTGTTGTTTACCTGTCACAATACATTGGTGTTAAAACGTCGCCATTCCGAGCAGATCCGGTTTGGACTCTACAATGAAATACACACAAATTAAGTACATGCACAGCACGAAAGTGCAACATGTAAAAAATAAAAAATTAAAAAAAAAAAGTCTTTTTAACCAGGATTACAGCTAGCTTATTTCATCAGATATTGTTAACACAAAAAAGCAACATACAAGGACGGACGTAGCATTGAGCTAGGTCATCATTTAAACACGATTAAGTTTTCGTCTGTCCTAAGTGAACTTTCCACTGTTGGAAAAAATAACGTAAAACATGAATATCACATCACTCACCGTCGTGTATATCACAATATCACGTCTTCAGCTGCTGAAGTTGGGTGCGTCGCGGCTGTACATTCAATTCAATTTGGGTGGCTGGGTCTAATTCCCAGTGCGTCTCCATCTATTTTGTAGTGCGTCTGCTTGTGCTCCCCACTGGAAGCTCAGTCTGCTTCCCTCTGCATTCTCTCATCAGCCGAAATTCACAGGAAACTCTGCTGGACCGCTGTGTTAGATTTCTGCTGAGCCATTCTATCGTTGTTGTTTATAATATCACTTGTTCGCGGGTTCACTGACAAAAAATTGCAAATGGCGGCCAGCAAGCGATTCTCGAAAGTCAGCGTAACGCCCACTCTTATGACGCTACGCCCAGACCAATGAATGGCCAGCAGTGGCGTGACAAAACCATGCCGGTACCCTTCGGACCTACTCTTGATTGGTGCCGATAAAAGTGGAACGGTTCCGAAATAACAGAACTGTTAGGCCATTGGGTGCCGAATGGAAAAGCAGACAAAGGGGGCCAAACCGTGCGAAACGAGGCCAAACTGGGCCAAGTGGAAAAGCGCCTTTACTTCCTTTGTCCCACTCTTCCTGCCACTTCTTTTTAATTTGCGTGTTGATAATGCTCTTGACCTCTGCTTTACTGTTTCACATTCCAGCTAACTTGACTCATCCTAGTTGCCCTTTTTGCACATTAATCTGCTAGCTCATTCCCTCCACTCAAATGTGCGTCGGGATCCAAATGAATCTAATGTCCACACCTGCCTTTGAGATTCTCCCTACTGAATGTACAATTTCCATCACCAAATCCTGGCTTGACTCTGAATGCATTTGCCCAATACTCTCCATTGCACTGCTAGAGTCAGACCCTATCAAAACTTTTCTGGGCTTTACTTCTTCCACCCAGCCCAATGCCAAACAGAGTGCCAAAAGCTCCCCAGTATACGCAGCTAAGTCATCATTAACCCTTTCCTTCTTCATGGCATCTAATTCTGGAATGATGAATGCTATTCCCACAATGTTCTTTGTTGATTTAGATAGATCCGTATAAATCTTAATAAAGTCAGGATAGTTACCGTCTAAATAGTTATTGACCTCATTCTTGTTTATCCTCCCTCTTATGTCATTTGTTAAAAGTCTAAAATCTACCTTTACTTCTTCCAGACACCATGGTGGTTCTGCAGAAAGAGGGACTGTTGGACATACTGTACTGCTTTATCAGCAACCCTTAGCTCCCTGACTTCATTCTCTATTGTTCATCCAAAGCTTCTCATTTGTCTCTTTTCCTTCTCTTGGCAAAGTTTCAGTACACTGTGTACTGGGTGACTGTCACTAAATCCTCTGATGTTGGCCCAGTATGTAGCTGCTATTTGAGTTCTTCTTAACTCCAGAGGCATCTCACCCATCTCCACCTGGAATGCTGCTCCTGGAGTAGTTTTTATGGCCCCACAGCACTGCGATAACCACAGTTGCCATGAAAACCCACTCCTTGCCATTCAATATGTTTCATACTTTGGAGGGTTGGGAAAGTCCAAGGGTCACCGAATGGGGAACGTAAGTCAAGGTGACTGTCTTCTGTAGTTCTGTATAGGTCTGCAACATGTACCTAAAATTTAAGGGGTGCCATGGCCACATGTCCGAGTTTACCTAATCACAATGCGTTGGACAGTTGTAACTTGGACAAATTGTGTTGGATTTTCACCGCAATTGCAGTGATGGGGATTAGTCCCACTCTGCACGCTCAGACATAAAAATATTTGACAAAAGGGATAGTGCCACTTACTGCTCACTGGAAGATCTGCGCCAAATAGTTTACTTTATTATTCATGCAACCCTTGCAGTGATGACGGCACATTTTCCGAGCCAGTAAGGGACGACGGGCTCCGGGTTCTGCGGGCGCACGGGGGGCGAAGGCCCGTTTACACCTGCTTGCAGGTTTAATTTGTTTTTTATTTCTAGTGGTATAGGTGTGTATGGAAAGGAAGGTTGGAATGAGTTCAAATAATTTATAGTTGAATTTGTGGACAACCTGATCCATTATGCAGGCATTCTGGAAGTAATGATGCTCAGCAAGTCTTAGAAGATTATAACCATGGAAAAGATGACTCGTAGGAGTATTATATTCAGACCAAGATAAGGCACGTATGACTTTCTTTTGGAGAATTTCTAGCTTTTTTTACGTGAGTTGGAAATGTGTTCCCCAATATGATATTGCAGTAATGTAAGTGAGGCTCAAATAAAGTTCTACAGTGGGGCAAAAAAGTATTTAGTCAGCCACCAATTGTGCAAGTTCTCCCACTTAAAAGATCGGTCTCCAATTTTCTTCATAGGTATACCTCAACTATGAGAGACAAAATGAGAAAAAAAAAATCCAGAAAATCACAATGAAGGATTTTTAATGAATTAATTGGTAAATTCCTCGATAAAATAAATATTTGGTCAATAACAAAAGTTCATCTCACTAATTTGTAATATACCCTTTGTTGGCAATGACGGAGATCAAACGTTTTCTGTAAGTCTTCAGAAGGTTTTCACACACTGTTGACAAGGAAATCCCAACTGGAAGACACATAGGAGGAGCAATAAAATCGGACATTGTTATCTTGAACAAAAAGGACAAAACTGCCAAATAGATGTAACCATACCAAACGACTACATCCTCAATAGAGCAGAAAGAGGAAAAAATAACAGAATATCAAAACCTCAGTTGGCCCTCCAGTGGGCTCACCACCTGCAGGAGGGACCATGGGGGTCCGGTGCTCTGTGGATCAAGTGGCGGTTAAAGGCAGAGACCTTTGCGGTCTGATCCCAGGCTTCCTAAACTGGCTTTTGGGATGTGGAATGTCACCTCTCCGGTGGGGTAGGAGCCTGAGCTGGTGCATGAGGTTGAGAGATACCAGCTAGATACAGTATAGTTGGCCTCACCTCAACACACAGCTCCGGTTCAGGAACCAGTCTCCTGGAGAGGGGCTGGAGCTTCGCCGACTCTGGAGTTTCCCTGGGCGAGAGGCGACGAGCAGGGGTGGGTATTCTTGTATCCCTCCCACCTTGCTGCCTCTATATTGGAGTTTCCCCCAGTGGATGAAAGGTTTTTTTCCCTGTACCTTTGGGTTGGGAAACGGGTCCTGACCATCATTTGTGCCTGTGTACCAAATGATGGTTCAGAGTACCCACCCTATTTGGAGTCTCTGACTGGGGTGCTACAAGGTGTTCCTCTTGGAGACTCCGTTGTCCTACTGGCGACTTCAATGCGCATGTTGGTAATGATAGTGAAACCTGGAGGGTGGTGATTGGGGGGAACGGCCTGCCCGATCTGAACCTGAGTGGTGTTCAGTTATTGGACTTCTGTGCTAACCACAGTTTGTCCGTAACAATCACCATGTTCAAGTATAAGGGTGTCCTGGCACCAGGACACCTGAGGTCACAGTCCGATGATTGATTTTGTTATCATGTCATCAGACCTGCGACCGTATGTGTTGGATACTCAGGTAAAGAGAGGTGCAGAGCTGTCAACTGATCACTACCTGGTGGAGAGTTTGATCCGATGGCAGGGGAGGATGCCGTTCAGACCTGGTAGATCCAAACGGATAGCAGAGATGCCAATCACTCCGATTTTGGCGGAGTTACTCCGGTTTCCAGACATAAAATCCGCCCTCCGCTTTACCTGTGAAAAACTCCGCTTTTATTTTGTCAAAAATAAATACATTTTGACGGTGTATAAAATAAGCCGACATCGACGTGCTAAGAGCATTTTGAATGTCCGCGTATGATCTTCGGGCCTCGAGGGTATAAACTGCGCATCAGTGTGCCGAGGTTTATCGATGTTTTCCGAATGCATGAGAGAACCCGTATGTAAACGAAGGAAAATGGCAGAGGCTACCACGCCGCCGAAGAAGAAACAAAGAGTAAATGGACACAACCAAAGGTTCAAAAAGGAATATCGGAAGACTGTTTTACTGTAAAACACGGATATGACCGTAACCGTAATTCCCTAACCGTAATGAAACGACGCGTCTGATTGACTGATTGTCCTTGCAGTGACCAGTGAACGCGGCTGTTGCAGTGATGTTGATGTTTGAACGTAAAGATGCTCCGAGAAGTAAAGAAATTGACAAGATCGTGAAAAACAAATTTCATTGGGATTGGCTAGAAAAGGAGATTGCAACGGATGTTGGGAAGAAAACTGTGACAAATTTGTTGAACGATTTTATATGGAAAATCGACCGTGCCGGGAAGGCGCGGAAAACATGTACAAGAGGTCAAATCGAGGTCCAATAATAATTCAATTGCTGGAACTTTCGGTGTTCAGAAAAAAAACATCGAAACCATACCGCCTCCACCCTTTGTTAACGGCACGATCGGACACGGAAATCGAAAGGAATGATCCACCCCAACAACCAGTGCCAGTTGCGGATAGAGTAGTGAATTTTGAGGTATGTGAAGATATATTTTTGTATACATGTCATCTAGTTAATATTTTCTTCATCTTGCCTGCTGAAGATGTTTTGGACTTTATTTAAAAAATATTTTTAACGCAGTGCACAGTGGACATTGACTCAACTTTTGAATATTTCTAAGACTTATCTACATCAGTGATTGTGCAAAATGAACTGCTCAAGACTCAGTGGAGAAACTGGTGATCTGAAATGAATGCTGAAATTATAAAAAGTAATGGTGTGTTGGAATTTTATTTATATTATGGAATAGATAAAATTAACTGATTTTGATTTGATCAAGTGTTAAAGCATGTGATGGATAATGCTTGTTGGAATATTTTAGGAATGCTATCTTCTTGGAACATAAGTCAATATTATACAGTGTGGAGCGTGTAAATAACGAGGCGGGTTTGGCTCAGACAATTTATTACACAGCTCACACAAGAAGCAATAGACAGAATGACAACTTAGCAGAGACTCTTCTCTTAAATAGCATGGCATTCCTCTAGAAGCTTCTAACACACAAAAGGTCACATTGCATTCACTTACTTAATCCTTTATCATTCCTCGAGAAGTTTCTACCACACTAAAGGTCACACTGCATTCATCCTTCACACCTCCCTGTTATCTCCCAGGGAACCTCTGCTCTTTGTTCTTGTCTAAGATGTTATACAATTATGCACTCCCCATGTGTCGCCATACGACCCCCCCGAGCATCTTGGATAGAACAATAGAATAACAGTCCGTATGCTGTGGTAGGATCATTAAACATCAATCCACATGCTGCTTGGGCTTCAGTCTTCTCCCGTATCTGCTGTAACCAGGATTCATGCTGGGGGGTTGATTTTTGAGGGGTAAAAGTCTGTCCGTGTGGGTGCTGTGGGGAATCTTTTCTCTGGGAAGCCCCCCGTGGGGGTCTTCCATGCCGAGGGGCCCTTGCCAACAGTACTTGCTCGTCCGCCACCACGAAAGCGGGTTTGAGTCTGTCTATGCCAATCTTTTCCCTCCTACCCCCCAAATCTAGCAAAAAATGCTTGTCCCCTGTTTCCAGCACTCTGAACGGTCCATCATAAGGTGGGTGCAGTGGAGCGCGATGGGCGTCGTGTCTGACAAAAACGAACTCCGCGTTTTTCAAAGTTTTAGGCACAAAAACGCGCGGAAAACTGTGGTGGGCAGGGACGGCAGCGTGCTTGTGTCTATGCTACGCTGCAACAGCTGAGATGGGGAGCTGCCCGGTGCGGGATTATCTGGAAGAAACTCCCCGGGCAGCCGAAGTGGTTGCGCAAAAAGGAGTTCAGCCGGGGAAGCTTCCAGTTCCTCTTTAGGCGCAGAACGTAACCCCAATAAAACCCACGGTAGCTTGTCTACCCAATTTGCATCCGTCAGTGAAGCCCTGAGAGCCGCTTTCAATGATCTATGAAAACGTTCACATAACCCATTAGCCTGTGGATTGTACGCGGTTGTGCGGTGAATTGTGACACCCAGGCTGCGGGCCATTGTTGACCAGAGTTCGGAAACAAATTGAGGGCCTATGTCGGACGTAATATCCGACGGGACTCCAAAACGCGCCACCCATGCTGTTAAAAACGTGTGCGCCACCTCCTCGGCTGTGGTTGCCGCCAGTGGAACCACTTCCGGCCAGAGCGTGGTGCGGTCCACCATTGTCAGAAGGTGCGTGCACCCTTGTGATGGCGGGAGGGGGCCCACGAGGTCCATGTGAACATGGTCGAACCTCTTAGCCGGGATGCGAAACGGCTCCAAGGGAGCCTTCGTGTGTCTGTGTACTTTGGCTCGTTGGCACGCCATGCAGGCTGCCGCCCACCCTTTCACTTGTTTGCGAAGGCTCGGCCACACGAATTTCTCCCCTACCATTTTGACTGACGCGCGCTCTCCCGGGTGCGCCAAAGAATGAATCGAGTCAAATACGTGGCGGCGCCACACGGCCGGGACCACGGGACGCGGGCGACCCATGGAGACATCGCAGATTAGGGGGTGCATGCCGTCTTGCAGCACCCTGCTCTCCAGCCTTCACCCTGTTGGTCCAGACTGGAGCGCGCGCACGTCTGCGTCACTAACCTGCTCCGCGGCCATGGCTGCGTAATCTATCCCCACGCCGACTGGGGCTGCCACGGCGCGCGAGAGGGAGTCTGCCGCTACATTCAGTTTACCCGAGACATGCTGAATATCGGTAGTAAATTCTGAGATCGCGGCCAGCTGTCTCAGCTGCCGCAACGAACGCGGTGAAACTGCGCCCTTCCAGCCAGAACTGGAAGTGGCGAGTGGCCAGATGGAGAGCCAGCAACTCCCTGTCGAACGCGCTGTATTTACGTTCACTGTCGCGCAAAGTCCTGCTGAAAAAGGCGAGCGGCTGCCAAGCCCCGGCTACGCGCTGCTCCACGACCGCCCCTATGGCCACATCTGAAGCGTCAGTGGTGAGCGCTATGCGGGCCGTTGGGTCTGGATGTGCCAGCAATGCGGCGTTTGCCAGTGCTGCTTTGACTTCCGAGAACGCCCGCTCTCGCTCCGGGGTCCATTCGACCTTATCCGCGGGCTTCTGTTTTCTGAGCGCGGCGTACAGTGGTTGCATGAGCTGCACTGCGCGGGGAAGGAAACGGTTATAAAAATTCACCATTCCCAAACATTTTTGTAGCTCCCTGACCGTTTGCGGCCGGGGAAAATCTGCTACCACGTGCACTTTGTCAGGCAGCGGGACTGCTCCTTTGGGAAAGACGCGGTACCCCAAAAAATCAATCCCCGTCACCCCGAACTGACATTTCACTGGGTTGATTATTAACCCGTGCTCTTCCAACCTCCGGGAAACCGTCGTGAGGTGGGTTTCGTGTTCATCTTCGGATGCGCTGGCTACTAAGATATCGTCCAGGTAGACCAGGGGTGTCCAACCATGTGCCATGGAGAGCCAAGACCCTGCAGGTTTTCTCTTCTACCCAGTCTCTTCAGCAGGTGTTTTCACTTATCAGCAATCAGTGGGAAGAAGTTCACTGAAATCTGCTGTTGAAGACACTGGTTGGAGGTAAAACCTGCAGGGTCTTGGCTCTCCATGGCACATGGTTGGACACCCCTGAGGTAGACGAACACGAAAGGGAGATCGCGCAGCACTGCATCCATCATGCGTTGGAACGTCTGTGCAGCCCCTTTAAGCCCAAAAGGCATGCGCAAAAACTTGAATAAACCGAACGGAGTTATTACCGCTGTTTTGGGTATGTCCTCAGCGCGCACTGGGACTTGGTGGTAACTGCGGACCAGGTCTATTTTAGAAAAAACGCGTGCTCCTGCAAGGTGAATGGAAAAATCCTCAATGTGAGGAATTGGGTAGCGGTCGTGCGCTGTGGCATTGTTCAACCTGCGGAAATCTCCGCAAGGTCGCCACGAACCTTCAGCTTTAGGGACCATGTGTAACGGGGAAGCCCATGGGCTGTTTGAGCGCCTAATGATGCCCAACCTCTCCAGGTTGGCGAACTCCTCGCGCGCTATGGCCAGTTTAGCTGCGTCCAAGCGCCGAGGTCTTGCAAAAACCGGCGGCCTGGTGGTGGTGATAAAATGCTCCACCCCGTGTTTAGCGATGGCTGCCGAAAACGTTGGGACAGTGAGTGCTGGGAACTGAGTGAGCAGTGTGTGGAACTTAACGCATGTAGCTGTGACATTGGCTTGTTTTGTTGGCCGGGTCACTCGAGCTATACAGGGGAGAGAGTCAAAAGAGAGTGCATTAACCAGGCGTCTGTTAGCGACATCTACCAACAAACCATGTGCACATAGAAAATCAGCCCCCAGTATTTGGAAATTCAATGCTGCTATGACAAAAGTCCACTCAAATGTACGGCCGTGTAGAGACAAGAGTAGAGTCCTCTCACCAAAGGTCTTAATCCCCGAGCCGTTTGCTGCTGCCATCTCAGGGCCGCTAGATCCTGCCAGCCGGTCAGCGTAGGTCGGCCGGATGAAACTCTTCTGGGCGCCGGTGTCCACGAGGAAATGCCTCCCCGAGCGTGCGTCCGTCAAGTAGAGCAGCTTGTTCTCCTCCCCGAGGGCCGCGGCTGCTACCGACCCCCAGTCTTGGCGCCTCCTGAGTCGCTTGAATTGGCACGGTGGTATACATTTGCGTGCCCTCTCTGCGAAGCGGCGGTGATAGAAGCAAAGTGTGTCTCCCCCGCGTTCCTTGGCCCCCGCTGCTGCTGCCATCGGTGGCTCTGCTGCTGCCGTCGATGGCTCCTCGCCTCCTCCGGCCGTCGCGCCGAGCTCCGTCGCTGCCGCAATGGTCGTGAACTCCCTGCTGGCGACGATGATCCAGTTTGCTTCCCGTGCTAGCGCACGATAGTCCCACTTGGCCAGCAACGGCGAATTGGCCAGGGTCGCTTTTGCCGCTGACGGAAGGTTCCGGAGGAAGAGGGGGGTAAAAATGAAATGGTCGTCTTCTGTGCCCTTTAACCTCAGCATCTTCTCCATCAGGTCTATGGCCGACCCGTCTCCCAACCCGGTCCGAGTCAGGAGTCTCTCTGCTCTCTCACCAACCGAGCGTGTGAAGTGCTGGATGAGCGCAGCCTTCAGCGCGCCGTACTTGTCGTCGGTTGGTGGCTGATCGAGCAGGCTCTCTACGTGCTGAGCCGTGCGGGCGTCGAGCGCTGCGACCACATAGTGGAATTTTGTGTCATCCGCCGATATCCCCCGGAGGGCAAACTGCGCCTCGACTAGGTGGAACCAGGAGCACGGATTGTGCTGCCAAAAATCTGGTAGCTTGATCGCAACAGCACATGCGTGGCTGGGGGTTCCCATCGAGGTTGGCTCCGGGGTCTTTCGTTGTGTTCCATGATTCGTCTTGGGTCACCAGTGTGGAGCGTGTAAATAACGAGGCGGATTTGACTCAGACAGTTTATTACACATCTCACACAAGAAGCATAGATAGAATGACAACTCAGCAGAGACTCTTCTCTTAACCTCTTGCAATCCGTTGTACAGCGGACGGGCAAGTCTCTGCGTCCTAGAGCGCACTAGGGCACCCTCGTGCACCCTCGTGCGCTCTAGGACGCATGATGGAGATGGTGATGTAGGTGGTGATGGCGTCCAAGCGCGCACTGAAAATAAAAGCTGCAGACACAGCCGTGAGCAGATTAGTTCATCTGATTGACCTCTCATTCGACTAATAAGAGCCTTGAATTGGGTTTCTGAAACCTTGAAGAACCAATGACTGAAAACCTAGCAAGAAGGACCCGCCTACCTACGCTGTGAATGCAGAGAGCCAATTGAAGCAGAGAAGTTCGCGAGCTGTTTTTTTTATGGCTGGGTGAAGACTGACTGCTGCAGCGGATCAAAAAAGGACCCGCCGGAAGAACCCCACAGACCCAGCAGCACGGAGACCATCCACAAATGCAACCTGTGTGACAGGGAGTGCCATTCGCGCATCGGCATGTTCGGCCACAGGCGGTGCTTATTTTGTTTTTGTTCCAGCAGAGTAGACGTTATGATTTCTTCCATGGTCATAGACCGACGGAGGCTGACGACGAAGGCTGAGTGACACACACGTGTTCGCCAGTCTTTTTTTAATTACTACTGTTATTTGTTTTGAAAAATCGTTCGCCAAAAACCGCAATCATGGAAGCACAAAACCGCAATAATGGAATTATGTTTTGATCGGGTTGCAAGACCAGAACCACGAGCGGACCAGCGTCGCGTTCGTCTGACAATGGGGAAGAGAAGTTTGCCAGGACACTGCTGTGAAGAGGTAAGGTGTTATAAGCTAAATTATTCTTTATTCCTGAAAATTGTAATCCAAAATGACTTTTGACCGATCGGTAAATTACAACTGTGCGGCGCACGAAGTCTGAAGTTCGTGTGCCGAGGTACACGGTTCGTTCGTCGCATCCAGACCGTGAAAGCCGCCCCCCCCGCTATTCTTCTGTAGCGAGGGGGGAGGGGGTAGCCGCGGTGACTGCACTGCTGTCGCCACATCGCCATATGAGGCTAATCCGTCATGTAGCGATGGGCGATGTTCGTCCTCTGTAGCGGGGGGGGCAACCCCCCCCCCCCCCACACACACACACACAGACACAGCCCTGAGTGTGACCTTTCATTACAGCCCAAAATTAAGCTTCTACATTGAATCATTCAAAAGTTACAGACGTTTTTCCAAACTGTGCCATTTGCCACAATTTGGCACAGTTCCAAAACGCCTGGGAACTACCTGAGGAAAAAGCTGTGTAATATATTCATTTTTTGTGGTATTGTTACAAAATTTAGACCTCAGCTGGATAACACTTGGTTCTACATTTCTGTTGCATTTTCCAGCCCGGATCTGAAGCTGTGTGTTATTTGCAAGCATTTGTATCCAAAAAAAACACCCAGGCCAAATTTATTTTCTTCAAGTTCACTATGTTTAGATGACTGGCAGGAGCACTTAGAGAGATTATGACTGTTTTGCCAAAAAATTCAAAGTGTTTTCTTTTAAATGAGACCAACCCCATGAAGATGCTGCAAAGGGTTGAAGAACAGCTTTGGATTTAATTTGGGCACATTATTTTTTGGTGTTTTTAGGGAAATTGACCGGAGTGCAAGGGGTTAAATAGCATGGCATTCCTCTAGAAGCTTCTAACACACAAAAGGTCACATTGCATTCACTTCCTTAATCCTTTATCATTCCTCTAGAAGTTTCTAACACACAAAAGGTCACACTGCATTCATCCTTCACACCTCCCTGTTATCTCCCAGGGAACCTCTGCTCTTTGTTCTTGTCTAAGATGTTATACAATTATGCACTCCCCATGTGTCGCCATAACAGTAACTAGAAAAGCACTCGGAGAGCGCAGACCTCCGCCAAGCACCACAGTTCCCCCCCATACAGTGTTTGTGTGTACGTTTTCAGATTCCTTGACCATGAAAACATATGACTAGCAATTGGATTCACAATGATAGGATTAGTGGTTCAGTAGTTATTGACGAAAATGGCATTTTCCGTAATGGCGGTTTTCTTCTCGACGGCGTTCCGGATCACCACCAAAATGTAATCATCTGTAGGATACCCCATATCTGACAATCTGTGAAAATTTCATGAAAATTCGTCCATAACTTTTTGAGTTATCTTGCTAACAAACAAACAGACAGACAGACAGACAAACCAACGCCGATGATAGCCATCCTCCCTAACAGCCACCACCTGATGCCGCCCCTGGTCATCTTGCCATTGGCGTTTGCCTCGAACACCTCTCTCCCGGGCCTCCCCTCTGGGCACAATTGGTGCCTGACTAAATACTTTTTTGCCCCACTGTACTAGAAAGAGAGATCATATCTCTTCGGTTCTGGCCTCCCTTCATTGGCTTCCCATAGAATTAAGTTTAAAATCCTTCTTGTCACTTTCAAAGCTCTAAACAATCAGGCCCCTTTTTATTTAAAAGATCTGATATTACCCTATTATCCTAACAGAGCACTACGTTCCTAAAATGCTGGATTACTTGTAATACCGAGAATCTCCAAAAGTACAATGGGGGGCAGAGCCTTCAGTTATCAAGCTCCTCTCTTGTGGAACCACCTGCCAATCTGGATTCAGGAGTCAAACTCGATCTCTGTTTTAAAGAATAGGGTTAAAACCTTCCTTTTTATATAGCTTACAGTTAGGGAGGGATCATATGTTTCTGAACCCTCCCTTCGTTATGCTGCTATTAGGTTTAGACAGCCGGGGGACCTCCAGTAATTGCACTGGGCTTCACTCCTTTCTTCACTCTCAATTAATTTTTTTTTTTTTTTTTTTTGCTGGTCATGAACATCTGTTTGTTCTCTCCCATAGATTGAGTCCCCATCATGCTGTTTGCTCTCTACATGTCTGTTCGTTTTATCTTCTCTATCCCCTCATCCCCCAGCCAGTCACAGCAGATGACTGCCCCTCCCTGAACTTGGTTCTGCTGGAGGTTTCTTCCTGTTAAAAGGGAGTTATTCCTCTCCACCGTTGCCAAGCGCTTTCTCACAGGGGATCACCTGATTGCTTTGGTCTTTCTGCAATTGTGGGGTTTCCCCTACAGTTGAAAGTGCTCTGAGATGACTGTTGTGAAATGGCACTATATAAATAAAGTTGAATTGAATAGAAATCAAATTGAATTGAATTGAACCCCTAATAGGGAACTACCTGAATCTTAAAAAATGGCAGATAACTACAGAAAGAAATGATGGAGGGTTTTCAAATTGATACTGTAGTTGTATCTAAGGCTGCATTCAGACCGGGATAGTCCTGGGGTCTCTGTTCAATTGGGCGGGGAATGCTGAGAATTTTCACATCTTCGCTTGGTTTGCATTCACACTGCAGCAGACCAAACTGCCTGGACAATGTCACACAGTTAAAACAACTGCTCGTTTGGGGTGCTGTCGCCAAAACCACCACTGACCAGGAAGAAAAAATCTCAGCAAAGAAGAAAAATCCAGCTCATTGATTGGCCAGGACCGAAAACGTAAATCCGTTCCCTTTAGCTGGGTTTTTTCTCCACCAGAAACGAGACATTTTTTGAACTTTTCTCCTCAGCTGAAATACTTTTGAAATACTCAGACTGAACATGCATTGGATCCTCTGCAGTTTGCCTATAGGCCTCACAGAGGAGTGGAGGATGCCACTGTCACTATGTTTAACATGCTTTTTAAACATCAGGATTTTAATGGGACACATGCCAGGCTTTTATTTGTGGACTTTTCTTCTGCCTTTGATACAATCCAACCTCATATTTTAGTTGAAAGGCTCCTGCAACAATTTGATTTGAGCAATAATCTGGTGGGTTGGATTCTGGATTTCTTAACCAACAGGACGCAGAGAGTAAGGGTCAATCGCACATTGTCTGACCTAAAGTGCTCTTCTACTGGCTCTCCTCAGGGGTGTGTGTTGTCACCACTACTCTTCATCCTGTACACAAACATGTGTCGGAGCAGACATGACAACAGACACATTATAAAGTATGCTGATGACTCAGTCATTGTCAAGTCTCCTCCAGGATGGTGAGAGTGGCCACAGCCCAGTAGTTGATGACTTTGTTCACTGGTGTGAGGATTCCTACCTGCAGCTGAATACAACAAAAACGAAAGATATGATTATTGACTTTAGGAGGAAAACTCCCAGGCACAAAGTCACCATACTAAAAGGCCAGACCACCGAATGTGTACAATCGTACAAATATCTTGGAACGATTATTGATAGTAATTTAAACTTTGAAGTGAACTGTGAAAGGGTGTGCAAAAAGGGTCAGCAAAATTTGCATTGTTTGAGGAAACTGGCACGCTTCCAAATTTACCGAACCATAATGACTGTGTTTTATCGGGCTTTTATTGAATCTGTTTTATCCTTTTCTTTAATGTCATGGTTTGGTCAGATAAAACTGAAACAGAGGAAATCCTTGGATCAGGTAGTTAGATGGTCCAGTCGTTTGCTTGGTGAGTCACAGCTGAGCCTGACATCCCTGTACACCAGACAAGTCCAGAGGATGGCTGACTCGATTTTAAATGATGACTCCCACCCTTTGCACTGCAACTTTCAGCTTCTTCCCTCCAGACGGAGGTTTGCTGTCCCAAAAAGTAAAACCCAGCGCTACAAAAACAGCTGTGTCCCTGCTGCTGTCAAAGAGTTGAACAAGCTATAAAAATATATTGTACATATTTTATATTTACTTATTTTGTATGATGTGTGCCTGTGTTTGTGTCTATGTTGAATGTAATTAGTGGCTTGTAAATATGGATGTCACCAGACTGCAAAACAAATCTACCTACGGGTACAAATAAAGGAACCTGAACCTCAGCTTTCTCTGGTAAAAGTATTTCTTGGATTCACGTGGTCGTCTTTATTTTCTACCCAAAATGTGTTACAGTAAACACCACTTCCTGTTCTCAGGCTGCCACCAAGCTCTCCTCCTGTGTTTTGATTGCAGCTGTTAAAACATTTAAATTTATTTTCAGTGTACATGCACGAAACATGGCTGCTGAACAGTAGCTGCAGTGGCTCAACGACTCTGAATATTGCCATGTACGCAAAAGCGATCTACAGAATGCAAACATGATCTCCTTGGAGGGACTCTGAACGGTCCTTAAAACAACATTTACTGTGCATTTAGTTTAGTTGATTGGTTTACTGGGTGTTCACGGGTCCTTAAAAAGTCTTCAATGTGTTTGTCCAAAATTAAGGCCTTAATTATCCTTAAAAATGGCAATTATTCCTTAAATTCGCCTTACAGAGGTCTTAAAAATGCCACAAACACAATGAACAAAATTGCAATATTTTCTTACATTGTACAGTGAAATCTTTGTAAAGAATTTGGCAAATTTGTAATTACTGCTCTGCATTTTAGCACCACGGAGCGAAAGTGAGTGGAACCAAAAACAGTCATTCGTTTGTGTGGGGAGGGGCCTACTTTCAGCTTGCACTTCAGTAGCTATTGGCAACGTCAGTCATGGGGAAATGTAAATTTAATCTTAGCTGGATGGATAAGCCCACATTTGCGGCATGGTTAAGACCGGTTCAAGGAAATAACTATGAGGCCCGTTGTACGCTGTGCAAGAAGCTCTTTAAACTCGGCTCGATGGGAATTAAAGCTGTGGAATCGTATATGCAGAGCGAGAAGCACAAAATGGCTGCAAAAACCCACCAACAAACGCCTGCCATTTTTCAGTGCTGTTCCGTCTCATCAGTACCACAGACTTCAGCTCCACCTCCAATGCCAGCAGCAACAGCAGCTCAAACCACAGAAACAGACCTCAGAACAACCTTCGGGTCCACCGCTACACTTCAAGCAGAGGTACTGTGGTGTCTGCACACTGTAACCAAACACCAGTCCTATAACGCCAACGAAGGAGTCGGAGACATTTTCCGAGCTATGTGTACTGACTCAGAAATCGCTAAAAACTTTACGTGCGGTAAAGACAAATCAGCTACATCTCAAAATTTGGTTTGGCTCCACACATCATTAAACTCCTCGTCACCGACGTTAACAAAGACAGCTTTACTTTGATGTTTGACGAAACCCTCAACCGCACAACTAAAACGAAGCAGCTTGACCTACATGTCCGTTACTTCAAAGATGATCGAGTCCAATCCAGATACCTGGGCTCCCAGTTCATGGGTCACGGAACAGCTCAGGATTTACTGCACCACTTTCAAGTAAGTAAGAACCCCACACTAAGAAATTACCAGTAATCTAGCTACAGCTTTTTTTTTTCCCTCAATAGAACACTTATAAGAAAAAATGTTACATCATTGATGTTTGTTATTGTTGTTGTTGTTCTGTTTAAATATATCTTGATGACATGATGTTATCATTATTGCAGTTCTGTTGTTTTAATCCTTCATAAATAACAAATTTTATTTTTCAACTGAAAAATTAAGTGTTAAAACATTTAAAAAGAACATTTCTGAAAATGTCACATTTGTGTTCGACATTACACATGGCATTGCCATGCAGCAGGTATGCCCATCAGTTTGTTCAGTATGTTAAGCACCTTGTAACTCTGCTTGATAAATGACACTCATTTCGTCCTCAGGAATGTACTCAGCAGCTGGACTTGCAAAAGCTGCTCTCAGTCTCCATAGATGGGACCCAGTGTCAACTGGAAGTCCCTGGAACTGCTTCAACAAGAGCAGTGTGAGCAGTGTGGGGGGGCTCAGCTTATTGTGGTGGGGAGTTGTGGCCTCCACACTGTACGTAATGCCTGCAAAGGTGGTTTCTCCATGTGGCAGCTGGAGAAGGTTTTTAGGGCCATGCATATTCTCTTCCATAATGTGCCAGCAAGGAGAGAGGACTTCACTGCTTTGACCAAATCTACAAAATTTCCACTTGCATTCTGTGGTCACCGGTGGCTTGAAAACTTACCAGTAGCAGAGAGGGCTATGGAGTTGTGGCCATTTCTGACCATGTACACAGATGCGGTCAGAATGAGGAAGCTAACAAATCCAGAAACAGCATCTTTTGACACCCTTGAAGTAGCTCAGAAAGATCCCCTCATCCTGGCGAAACTACATTTCTACATCGCTATCACCAGGACCTTCACTCCTTTCTTGGCAACATATCAAACAGATGAACCAGTGATGCCTTTCCTCGGCAAAGACTTGGCTGAGTTGATGAAGGTAATGATATCCTAACACTGGACTGGACAATTTTATATTGCAGTTTTATTTCAGTGTTTATGCAGGGTTGTTTTGCTATGGATGTCTTATAAGAGGCAGTTATATGTAGACAGTCATGTGTGTGTGTATATACAATATCTATCTAGCTGTCTGTCTATCTAGATACAGATAGTAGGTGTGTATGTGTATATATATAAAATAAATAAACTCACAAATCATTTTTGTAATTTTTTTGTGCTGTATTTAATACGCTTGATAAATTTAATATGATTTGGGTTGCATTTTTGTTTTTCTGTTGATAGAATATGCTGAGGCGTTTTGTCAAGAGAGAGGTCCTGGAGGATATCAGTCCACTCCAGCTGGTCAAACTGGATGTCAGCGACAAGAACAACTGGGTCCCCCCAAAGAATGTCAATATAGGGTTGGGTGCAGAATCGGTTCTCAAGGTAGTGTTTCACCTTAAATGTAATCATGATGGATATGACAGGTATAGTTTTCTGTCTTAATAGGCCATTTAGTGCTATTACATTCCATCCTGTCAGGAACTACAGAGACAAAAAAGATAGGGGAACTCCCAGTCCTGAAGTATAGGAAAGACTGCATCAAGGTGATGTCCACCATCATTCAAAAACTGCAGGAAAAGAGCCCATTAAAGTATCCCCCAGTTAGGCAGGTGGCCTGTTTGGACCCCAGCAGGATGTTTTCTGACCGAGAATGGTGCTAGGCTAATATGACCAAACTGGTGCAGAGGTTTCTGCAAGACCAGCAGTAATCAGGAGGTGTCTCTGCTGGTTAGCGAGAATACAGCGGTTCAGTCTAAGTTTACATTATAATATAAAGTTTGCTACGAAATGTAAAAGAAAATCTGGTGTATGTATATATATATATATATATATATATATTCCAAAATACATCAAAATGATTTTTTTTCCCTGTTTGTTTGTTGCAGGTGATGTAATTATTCAGCAGTTTAGTGAGGTCTTATCTGTTGGAGCAAGAAGTGAGATCTTCCTTTCCTACAGACCCACAGAGAGCAGGCTGGATCTATTTCTCCATGGTGTCCTGAGTCAACGCTATCATGAGCTATGGGAGTTTTGCAAGAAGCTTCTTCTCCTGTCCCATGGGCAGGCAACAGTGGAGAGAGGATTCTCGATAAACAAAGAGGTGGAGACCTGCAATATGCAGGAGGACACAATGATTTCCCAGCGACTGATCTGTGATTATGTCAACATCTGTGGGGGGGTCCTCAAAGTTCCTATCTCAAAGGAGCTATTTGCTTCTGTGGCATCAGCAAGATCCAGGTACAGAATGCACCTAGATGAGCAAAAGAGGAAGAAAATCACTGATGTCCAGGCACAGAAGCGAAAAGCTGCAGAGGAAAACTTAAAGGAGCTTAAGAAAAAGAGGCAAACTCTGATCCAGGTATCCACCAGCCTACACAGGGATGCTGATCAGCTTGCAGAAGAAGCTGAAGGAAAGACTGGAACCTTAATGGCCCAGCTCATCACAAAATCAAACACACTGAGGAAGAGATATAAAGAAAAACTGCGAATTAAAACAAGTGGAAGCAGAGCTGGAGACAAAGGCTTCAGAACTCAGATCCATGCCATAATTATGGGAGTGAAGAGAGCATGGGAGAGCCCCTATATTCAGTTTAGAGATCTTGTTGTGTAATGTTCTTTCATGTTTGTTTTTGTCAAATGCTACAAGCACGTTTTCATATTTGTTTGAAAGATTGTCATATCATTTAGACTGTTACAAGTTGCCTGTGTTCTGCCTACAGAGTTGTGATCTTGATGTTTATTTTTCAGCACTTTCAGTTCCATTAAATCTGTGGACAAAACTATTTGCAATGTGGTCACACTTTTTGCTATTTTGCAGATGAAAGGTCTTAAATTTGATTAGTGGCCTTAAAAATGGTCTTAAAAAGTCTTAAATTTAACTTCCTTAAACCTGCAGATACCCTGGTTTATTTTCATGGACCATGAACAGAAAAAAAATTAAACAGCGTGAAGATGCTCTGTACCAGATTATAGCATTCTCACTAATTTCCATCTGTAGTCCCTGAGGCAGGCAAGAAGATATTAAAGAAAAGAAAAACAACACATATAGAAAGCAATTCAGGTCGGATTTCAAAATCTGTTGTCCCTGAAGCAAGCAGGGAGTAAGTTTAAGAGGTAAAAAGATCAGAGAGCAGCACATACAAAAATAATTTGTACAATTTCAAATTTCATTTTAGGGGCAAGTCAGTGCTGGCAGGCTTGATTACTTAAAATTCATTTTTATTACCTCTGCCAAGGAGGTTATGTTTTCATCAGCGTTGGTTTGTCTGTCTGTTTGTTAGCAAGATAACTCAAAAAGTTATGGATGGATTTTCATGAAATTTTCACAGATTGTCAGAAATGGGGTATCCTACAGATGATTACATTTTGGTGGTGATCTGGATCACTGGGGGAACTGTGGCGTTTGGCTGAGGTCTGCGCTCTCCGAGTGCTTTTCTAGTTTTGTCTCTGTGGAAAGGTCTCTGTAGTTTGTTCCGATCTTCAATGCAGTGGGGAGCTTGTTCCATTGTGTTATATGGCATTTCTCTGAATGCCTGTATTATTTCAGCACAGACTGTACTATGTATTATCCCTACTTCAAAACTGAGGATTCATTTGTTATTTTAAAAGAACTTTTTTTTTTTTTCAAATCACCTTTCACACACCAGTCAGTTGTTCAATTCAGGTTAAAAGACTAACAAATAATAAGCTAATAATTGCACTAATTAACTAAATGAAAGCACCACAGGTGCTGATGCCTCGATTCCTGTGGCATGGTAGCATGGGTTACTTTTTCCACTAGCCCAGTTCGACTCGCCTTGTTTCGTTTCGTTACTACTCGGTTCGGCCGCGGTTGTGTCTCCATAGCAGCCGGGTAAAGTGGGGTTAAGCTGTGGTGGGCGGGATTTTTTTTACAGCAAGGCGGCGCCACACTCCCGTGACGTATAACACATGACCCAAGCCAAACACAACATGGCGGCTTTACAAGGCGACTCCTCGGTCTGTGGCTTTTTTCACCGTAAATGCCAAAAAGGACCGCCAGACAAGGGTACAGGCAGTGAGACGAAACACTCTGGAATAGTTCTGCAGCTTCTGGGAGAGCCGAAGACGGGAGGATACAAACTAGGTCATATGTGACGGTAAGCTAATTTTGCTAATGCTAGTTTGCTATAAGTACCTCGTACTACACTGTAATCTCTGCAAGTTATTGCTGTTAGGTACTAAAATATGTACGCTGTGTGTGTTTCAGATGGCTCTGTTGTGGGAAAGTTACCGCTTCAAATGGTCAGTCTGGCGTTCAGCACAGCCTGTCACTGATGTCAAAACAGCCTGTCACTGATGTCAGCACAGCTTCACAAACGATCAGTGGTTGTAGAGCTTAAGAATGTCTGGTTTATTTCCTGTGCAAAAAATTTCTCTGATCTAAGTAAAGGAACCCTATTTCACTGTTTATGGGAATGTAGAAAAATCAGAATGTTTTGGGAAGAGGTGAGGGTAACAATTGGAAAAAAAATTTCAAAACAAATCACATTGAACCCTAAACTGTTTTTGTTGGGTCTGTATCCAGAAAAACATAACTTTAATAAGAGTGAAAGAACATTCATAGACCTCAGTTTGCTTAATGCCAAAAAATGTATTGCATTACTGTGGAAAAACTCATAGACCAGATGTGACTCAGTGGTTAAGACAGATGTTACCAACTTTCCACTAGAAAGAATAACATACATACTTAAATCAAAGGAAAATGTGTTTGAGAATATATGGAGACCTTTCATTGATTATGTAAAGAAATTAAACATAACTTCTGAAGAAGAAGGTGAATGATATGTGTGGACCTTCCATATTCCAAGCTGGTGAATGTACAGTATATTATGTATTCTTATGTAATAGATTACCTAGACTAAACAGAGGAGCATTGTTGTTGACTTGATTTTGTTTTTTTTGCTTTTTTTTGCTTTTTTTGTTATTTTGTTATTGTTGTTTTTGGTTTTTAAATTACTTTTGTGTTAGTGTCTGACTGTGTGTGCTGTTTGTATAAAAAAAAAAAAAAAGGTTCAATACAAATATTGTGGGGAAAAAAATTGCTCTGATCTGCGTGAAAATCATGGAGAGACTGTTGACACATCATGGACGTACCTTCTCCAGCTGCACTGAGTCTGAGATGGTGTCATAGCAAAAAATGATCAGCTGACACAACTTGATCTCCAGGTTAATAACTATATTAGCCACAAAATATATATTCAAAAAGTAAACAGTACTGAGTTAGGTATAATAAGATATATTTGACAGTTATGATGCATTTTAGGCCAAAACAAACTTGATCTAGGATTAAAAGCAATTAAAATAATGCAGTCACAAGGTTACATGGAAAATGCTTGATTTACTAGATACTTATACTGTAGAAATATATATTCTCTGCATCAACAATGTACTTATACATGCATTGATGCATGTATGTATGTAAGTATGTATACATGTATGTATACATGCATACATGTATACATGCATGCATTACATGCATTCATGTAGTATTGCACTGACAATAAACCTCTGAAGTTTTTGCAGATGTCTCTTTTTTTATATGTGAAGGTTACCACCATGTGACATAAATTTCTTAAAAATGAGCCATTATTTTCAAGGTCACCCATTAATGGTTTGTACTATTGACTCTTTTGCCACCAGTGTATTAACAGACAAAAATAGAAATCATGATGCAAACACATAAGTCACTAAATTGTTTATTACAATCCATCCATCCATCCATCCATCTTCTACCGCTTTTCCGGAGGTCCGGGTCGCGGAGGCAGCAGTTCAAGCAGAGAAGCCCAGACTTCCCTCTCCCCAGCCACCTGCTCCAGCTCTTCAGAGGGGATACCAAGGCGTTCCCAGACTAGCTGGGAGACATAGTCTCTCCACCGAGTCCTGGGTCTGCCCCGGGGTCTCCTCCCAGTGGGACGTGCCTGAAACACCTCAAGTGGGAGGCGTCCAGGAGGCATCCTAATCAGATGCCCATACCACCTCAACTGACTCCTTTCAATGTGGAGGAGCAGCGGTTCTACTCTGAGCCTCTCCCGGATGACTGAGCTCCTCACCCTATCTCTGAGGGTGAGTCCAGCAATCCTACGGAGAAAGCTCATTTCAGCCGCTTGTATCCGCGATCTCGTTCTTTCGGTCATTACCCAAAGCTCGTGACCATAGGTGAGAGTAGGAACGTAGATTGACTGGTAAATCGACAGCTTTGCCTTAGAACTAAGCTCCCTCTTCACCACAACAGACCGGTACAACGTCCGCATCACTGCAGATGCTGCTCCAATCCGTCTGTCGATCTCTCGCTCCATTTTCCCCTCACTCGTGAACAAGACCCCAAGATACTTAAACTCCTCCACTTGGGGCAGGAGCCTGTCCCCAACCCGGAGAGGACAATCCACCTTTTTCCGGCTGAGGACCATGGACTCGGACTTGGAGGTGCTGATTCTCATCCCAGCCGCTTCACACTCAGCGGCAAACCGTCCCAGCAAGAGCTGTAGGTCATTGCTGGATGAAGCCAACAGGACAACATCATCTGCAAACAACAGAGATGAGATCCTGTGGTCACCAAGCATGACACCCTCCATTCCCTGGCTGCGCCTAGAAATCCTGTCCATAAAAATTATGAACAGGACCGGTGACAAAGGGCAGCCCTGGCGGAGTCCAACTCTCACTGGGAATGACTCCGACCGAGTGTTGGCAATGCGAACTAAACTCTCACAACGGTCGTACAGAGACCGAATAGCTCGTAACAACAAGCAGCAAATCCCCACCAGAGGATTAAACACACTGGATCACTGTTACACCACAGTGAAAGACGCATATCGCGCTGTCCCTCGAGCTGCGCTGGGATTATCTGATCACGTGATGGTTCACCTCATTCCCACATATCAGAATGTGCAAAACTCAAACTGTAAGACTGGTTCACTCAGCAGCTGGGATGTGCAGCTCACACTGGTCTCAGATCAGCAGATCTTAGGCCTGCATCTCTGTAAATAGTGATGCAAGGTCCAGTTTGGGGTGGATTGATCGTTTACCTCTTGCCTAGACAAAAGACAGAAATGGGTGGTGGTTAAATAAAGGAAGTTTAAAACATATTTGGGAAATACACTTGTTGCTAAAAGCCAGTGGTGGAATGTGAATGAATGAATCTTTATTTCGGATAGATTAAAAGAAAATAGAATAATATAACAAAGTGGAAAAAAATCTAATAAGGTCGAATTAAACAATAACTCCTCTGATTATACAGTTCAACATAGGTTATCTGAAATGGGTGATGGCTAAAGCTGCAGCTTATATTGCCCACCCATATTCCATCCCAAGAATTCAAAAGAAAAAACAGGAGTGATTCCAATTCCAATGTGACAATAAAGTACTTCGTTGTTGTATTTAACCACAATTTTCATGTAGCTGCACTGATGTAAAGTCGATTTTACAAGTGTGGGCGGTGTTTTGTACTAGCATTGCTAAAATATAAAAGGAAGCACTACAATGGGTCTCAAATATTTGTAATGTGTCCTGTTACTGCATGAGTTTATTGATGATAGAGTGTAAACTACACATATAAACTAAATTATATTGATGACTGAACAACTGCCATTCCCCAAAAGACACAGTTATGAACATAACTCACAAAGGATCACACAAGTGATCTGACAAAAAAAATAAATACATTAACAAGTGGTTTATTTTACAGTTGATGCGCCAGTCTTTTTCAATTATTCTGTAATTAATACTCACACAATCAAATAAATCTCAGTTCAGTCCCTTTTATATTAAGTGGAAATTGTGCTACTTTGGTTTTGACACTTTACCTATAAAAGCAAAGGATTTCAGTACTTTCCACAGTGGCGACGCCCGTTGTTGAGCAGCTGCTTTCCTCCTGCTTAGACGAACGACAGAAATGGATGGTGGTTAGTTTCAAGCAAGTTCAACACTTATACAGGCACATCTCAAAAATTAGAATATCATGAAAAAGTTAAATATTTTTGTCACTCATTTCAGAAAGACAGGTGCCTCCACGGCTCGCCGCATCATTGAGAATGTCATTTATGACGTTTTCAGTGTCAAGTAAAATTCCTCGTATATTAAATGTGCTTGGCAATAAACTTATTCTGATTCTGAAAAAGTGAAACCCATATATAGATTCATTACAGGGACAGTGATATATTGAAAGTGTTTATTTTAATATTGATGATTATGGCTACAGCCCATATTAACCAACACCTCAGCAGCCAACATTACTATTTAAAAACTATTTTTTAAAGTTTATGTAATATTCTAATTTTTTGCCAAATTGAATTTGGGGTTTTCAGGGGCTGTAAGCCATAATCATCCAAATTAAAATAAATAAATGCTTGAAATATATCACTGTCTGTGTAACGAATCAATATAATATATGGATTTCTCTTTCTGAAATGAGTGTCAAAAAATATTGAATTTTTTTCATGACATTCTAATTTTTGGAGATGTACCTGTGTTAGGGAAATACACCTGTGAAAGTCAGTGGTGGGATGTGACAAAAATGCTTCGTTTCCCTGACAAGCACCGCAGGATCCACTCTGTACATGAACAATACTGTTCCAGCACCTTTTATGGAAAATCCACAGAATAGGTGTGTGGGCCTATTCTGACGCTTTAGAAAATTATATGAATGACTTTATAAATCACTGGTTTGAAAAAGCACTTTTATATTGTTGAGATTTCGGCTCCTGTGGTCCATTTCACCAGTATCCACTATAAACAGGGAGGCTAACCCCTGGCATGTGGAAACACATTCTAGCATTAAATTGTGTGCAATTTAATGCGCAGCACCAAAATGCAGCACGTATAAAAACCAGGACTTTAACCAGGATTAACATATTTCATCGTTTTGCTCTCACAAGCGAATACTTAGGAGAAAACAAGCGCGAATCACCAGTTGGTACTAGCTAGCTACTAGCTAACACTCGTTAGCCAGCACAGAACAGCGCTGTATTGCTCAAAAAAAGTGAGCTTACCACCAGCAGGATAAATAAGCGAACAGATGCACATTATTACAAATCACTCACCATCGATGGTTCTCTCACGTTCGTCTTCAGCTTGTCAGTAGTCTAGTTCTATGCAGGGCTGCCATCTGTATCGGTCCGGATCACTCCTCTCACTGTGTATCTGCCACCAAGCAGAGAAAACCCCGCACCCCTTCGTTGGACCACGGTGTAGATTTCCACAAAACCTACAACGCTGTCTGTATTAATATCGTATTTACTCCGTGACCGAGTTAGTCCGTGAAAGATTGCAAATGGCGGTCGTAAAGATTCCACTGAAGACGGGCGCTTTCGTGACGTTACGCCCTGACCAATCAGCGGCTCGCAGTCTGTTGACGTCACATCTCAGCTCGCTTCAGCACGCTTGTACCCTGCCCTCCAACGGGCACGAAAATAGTGTCGGTTAAACCGTGCTGGGTACAGTGGAAAGGGCGAAAAAGCGAGTAAAGTAGAAGTAAGTAAGGCCAAGGCGATACTAGTGGAAAACGCCTTAAAGTGTACCTCATCCCAGGGCTTGTATGCTGGCATTTTCGTCAAGGAGATCATAAAAGAAAAAAAATATAGGTGCAGAAGAATAAAAATAGTAGTACAAAGAAAAGTGCTGGAGTAACACATTTTATGAATTAAATACATGTATAGTATTGTATAGTATTATACTCATCTGCTAGAAAAGTGCTGGAGTAACACATTTTATGAATTAAATACATGTATAGTATTGTATAGTATTATACTCATCTGCTACAAGACATTCAACAACACGACATTCAACAACATGAATCAAAAGATCAACAAACAGGAACAAGAGGAACTGAAAGTTTGAAAGTTTTTGAATGTACAGATCACAACCCACAGTCCTGCAGACTGAGGAGGTGGACAAAATAAAAAAAGTGCTGGATTTCTTGGCGGAAGAGATTTCTGCTGTTAAGACGCAGCAAAGAACCATTCTGGACCTGGTAGAGGAGATAAAATCGCTGCGGAGCCAGAACGCTGAGAAGGAAAAGAGGCTGGCGTATCTGGAGAGCAGAATGTCAGAAATGGAGCAGAACACTCGGGTGAACGACGTGATCATCACGGGGCTCCACATTAAACCCCGATCATACACAAGAGCAGTGGCCGCGGACAGCAGTGGAGGTGAGCTAGAAGAGGAATCCACGGAGCAACAAGTGGCGGCCTTCATGCAGTCCAAAGGAATTCAGCTGGACTGCAACAACATTGAGTCCTGCCACCCTCTGCCCAGGAAAAACGGCGACAAACCGGCTGTGATCATGAGGTTTGTGAACAGAAAACACAAGACTGCGCTGCTGGAACGAACATTTACATAAACGAGTACCTCACGAAGGAAAACGGAGAAATAGCCAGAAAAGCAAGATACATGAAAAAGCAGAAAAAGATTCAAAACACCTGGACATCAAACTGTAAAATATTCATCAAATTAAACGGATCACCTGAAGAAGCCAAGGTCATTAACATCCGTAATATTATGGAACTGGACAAATATCAATGAATATTATGAACTGGAGTCACAGTAACAATCAGACAACTGTAGGACACTGAAGGATTATACTCATCTGCTACAAGACATTCAACAACATGAATCAAAAGATCAACAAACAGGAACAACAGGAACTGAAAGTTTTTGAATATACAGATCACAACCCACAGGACGTAGAATATAACATAGACCCTGATAATAATGTATTTAGCTCCATCAATAATGACTGTAATTACTACACAGATGATCAGTTTAACACAATGGTCACATCTGATTTCAATATTTCTATGATCCACTTCAACAGCAGAAGTCTCTATGCCAACTTTAATAACATTAAAGATTATTTACATCAATTTAAAGAGCCATTCAATATTGTGGCAATATCAGAGACGGCTCAGTGAAGAGAAAGGAGTGGATTTTACCATGGATGGCTATGAATTAAATAATATAAATAGAAAAGTGAAAAAAGGAGGAGGAGTTGCAATTTATGTTGACAAGAGCTTGAAATACAAGGTTGTTGAAAATCAGTCAGTAATTGTGGATGATTTATTTGAATGTATTACAATAGAAATCTGTCTAGACAATGTGAAGAATGTAGTAGTGAGCTGTGTATATAGAACACCTGGATCAAACACTGACTTATTAAAGGACTGGATGGAAAAAATGTATGCACAACTAACTCATAAAGTTATGTTCATCTGTGGGGATTTCAGTATAGATCTGATGAACTCAAAACAACATAGTTTGACAGAAGAATTTATCAACACAATGTACAGTATGGGCTTACATCCAACAATTACTGGACCTAGCAGAATCATGTCACACAGTGCCACACTAATAGATAACATATTCACAAACATTATGGAAAATAATATCAGGAGTGGGCTTTTATTGAATATCAGTGACCACCTGCCGATTTTTGTTGTCTATCAATGGGATTATAGGAAGAAAAAGCATACCAAAAATATTAAATATAAAAGAATAAGAACCGAAGAATCAATGTATTTACTGACAAAGGAATTATTAATACAAGATTGGAAGATAGTTTATGATGAAAATGACATAAATAAAGCATATGATAATTTTTTTTACAAATATTTCAATCATTGTACAATAAAAACTGTCCTATAAAACAATACAGTGACAGACAACAAAAACAAAATATTCCTTGGGTCACCAAGGGGTTAATAAATGCATGTAAAAAAAAGAATACATTATGTAAACAATTCATTAAATGCAGAACAGTGGAAGCTGAGATCAAATATAAAAGATATAAAAATAAACTTACTGTGGTGTAACTCCCACAACAGACTGGGTCAGGCACAGCGCTCGACTAGAGCAATTAACAGGACAGTGAGATTTGTGTGTTGAGATCAATAGGCAGCCTTTCTAGGCACTTTTCCACTTGGAACCCAAAGGCCTCGTTTGGCCTTGGACCGAACAGTCCTGTTCCGGCACTGGTGGTTTTCCACAACACAAGGCTCACTGTAGTATGGGTGGGAGAAGGAGGGAGTTGGAGGCGGGGTTTTGAGGGAGTTGGAGGCGGTGCTACACTCCCCCTTGAGGCTGCGCCATTTTCCCTGGACCAATTAGTAGTCCAAGAGCTATTTAATATCATTTTGGTGGTGAGGCTGCTGTGTATTATTATGCATTACTCATCTCATGTAACCTTGTGCCATTGCAATGATGCAATTTTTTCGTATATTTAATGTGGACGTGTGGATCTTTAATATCACAGTTACAAGTACTGGGACAGCCATCTAATAAAAAATATCTTACAAAATTACAAGTCCACATTTTCTTTAAAGTGTACTTGTTAATGCTGAGTACAGAATTGGGTGAGGCGCACCAAAACAGTTGTTGCTGTACACCCCACACTCACCCGTCCTTACAATGGCTAAGTTGAATATTTTGTGCAGATAAAACCATTACCTGGGTTGGCAATATGAACATTTCCAAATACAGAACTTAAAATATTAGGTGTCCCTGTTGTTGCACATGGATATAAAGCTTGGTCAGTAGTGGCTGGCTTTTAATGTATGTGTCGGCAGTTATTGGACTCCATAACACACTGCAATGACAAATTTTTCCCAACCTTTTTAAGGGTTTTAAGACAGTGTAAAACTTAGTAGTAACAGACAACACATGATGTCAACAGTCACGGGTTTATTCAACGTTATTAACACTGGTCATTGATTAATGTACAGTATATACATAATAATGGTTGGGAAAACAGGTCACACACGCCATGCGAGGGTTTCAAACACTGCCATGAGAGTGTTATTGAGGGCAGCATTCTGCGCAATTTCCTCCCTTCATACAGCAACTTTGGCTTCCCTGGACTGACGGACCTCATCCACAAGCAGTGAATTGAGTTCCAACTGTTGCCGCTGGAGCTCCCTCTGCTCACAGTGCTGTTCCCATTCTGCTTCTTGCATCGATGCAAAAATAGTTGAAAGGTCTTGTTTTGTGTTGCTCCGCTTCCTCTTACCTACAAGACAGAAATGTGAGCTGGTGTCAGTAAAATCAACCTCAAAACATGTAGCAGTACATCCCCAAAAATTAATACAAAAGTTAAATATTTTTGGACACATGTCAGAAAGTGAGACCCATATATTATACAGAATCATTAATCAGACAGTGAAGTATTGTTACATTTTAATCATTTATTGGCTCACAGCGCATGAATATCCAAAATTACTTTTCTCGAAAAATCGATGGTTATGTTAAAAATAGATATTAAAAAAAAAAGGAGTGTTCTCGACTTCCGGTCTGGACGCCATGGTGATAGCAACCTAACGGTGAAACTCCCAGACTCAATCCAAGGAAAACCTCCTCAAAATCAGACCTAACGGATTTTTGGAAGATTAAAATTCAAAAGACAATAACACCATGCCTAACCAAAAGCAGAGGAAACTGACATTCCCCAGATCAGGACGCACAGCAGCCGCGGAATCGGAACCAGAAGACCTCCGTTCAGAAGACGAGTGCCTGGGCTTAGCTAACAAAAGGATTAGCTTGAAATCGCTATTTGACGAATTACGACGATTTCGGGCCGAATTTCTTGAATTCAGAGAGGATCTAAAAAAGGCGAACAGCAGAATGGACCAGGCCGAAAACCGAATCTTGGAAGCTGAAGACAGAATAAAAGTGCTTGAAGATTCTGTACTGGATTTACACAGAAAACAGTCAAGGCTGGAGGCTAAGCTAGCCGACCAAGAAGGAAGACAGAGACGAGACAACATCAGAATTCACGGTCTGAAAGAAGGAGCTGAAGATGGTTTCAACACAGTGGCAGAATGCGTGGAATCCTTATTGAGAGAGAAGTTGGATATTCCACAATCCACCGATTTGAAGATAGAAAAGGCACATCGCACATTAGCCACAAAGCCAGCCCCGGAAGCGCCCCCACGTTCAGTGTTGGTAAGATTCTCCGACTTCAAAATAAAACAAGAAGTTGTAAGACGGGCTTGGCAGAAGAAAGGATTTATGCATCAAGAAAGAAAAGTCTTCGTGGAACACGATTACGCCCCTGAAGTTCTTAAAAAGCGACGGGAATATAACGACGCCAAAAAGGTTTTACGGGAAAAGAATCTACGCTTTCAGATGCCATTTCCGGCGAAGCTAAGGGTCTTTTACGGGGAAGAGTCATGTCTCTACAATTCAGCGGAAGAAGCAACAACTGACATGTCAAGAAGAGGACTCCCGGTAACGGTGTTTAAACCCGCAGCGGATCCGAACGAGAAAATCAGAGCTCAAACGTGGTCCACTCAGAGACCTTCAAAATCCACGGGCCAGCAGCGGGAACACCCAGCCCCAGAGCTACAAAGATAAGCTTTCCAGTTCCAGAAAGGAATAGCGACCTTTTTGGTTTTTTTTTTTTTTCTTTCTCTCTACAGTCACTCTGCACTTCCATCCCCCCTCCTACAAGGTAACAAACATTAAAGAAGATGCAGAATCAGCATGTGGTAAAACCTTTCATGGAGCAGTTTTAGCATTAGAAACAAATGTCTTCTTAATTTAAAGGGAAAAAAAAAATCATGTTAAAATAGAAATGTAACAATGACCCACATGTTCTCCCCACACTAACAAATACTGTATTAGAGTGAATGTTTGCTGTGATGGGGGTGGGAGGGTGCACACAAGCTCATAGAGTATAGGCATAAAAAAAAAAAAAAAAAAATCATTACAAATTCGGATTGGGATCTGAAATTCACGTTAAAAACATGGGACAACTTACAGGGGTAAGAGAGGGCCCTCAACACGTAACAGAGTTTGAGGAATTTCCCTCAGAGCCCATACTCCATCAGGGCTCTTACAGGGTCTTTAAAGAGACCCCAGCTCAGGAAGTTTTTTTGACAGTTTTTTGTTTTAAAGTTTCGTTCATTATGTACTTAATGTTTTTTATGTTCTTAATGTTCTTTCAGTTTCTGAGTAGCAAAAAAGAGGGCCACCACACAGTTATACTAAACAAAACAACACAATGGAGAAACAGGGTGTAACCAAAATAGCCTCATACAATGTAAAAGGGATCCTGAATCCAGTTAAAAGATCCAAGATTCTACGCAAAATGAAAAAAGACAAAGCAGAAATAGTATTTTTACAAGAAACCCACCTAACAGACGTCGAACACACTAAACTCAGTAGACAAGGGTTTAAAATGATCTCTTCATCTTCATATAAATCAGGGAGGAGGAGGGGAGTAGCGACATTGATATCAACCAAAATTACATTTGAAAAAAAATCAGAACACAAAGATAAAGAAGGGAGGTACAGTTTGGTAACTGGGCGGCTAGAGGGAGAAGAGATCACCCTGCTGAATGTATATGCACCACCAGGGGCTAAATGGAAATTTTATAAAAATGTATTCGACCTAATGATAACTAAAGCCCAAGGTTTAGTGATATGTGGTGGAGACTTCAATCTAAGACTGAATCCATACTGGGATGCAACAGGTAATTCTTCACATCAAAATAACACCCAAAATAGGAATACTCGGATGCTACTAAAAGAAATGGGAATCTGTGACGTATGGAGGGAATTCAACCCCAATGTAAAAGATTATACTTTTTATTCAACGCCACATTCATCTTACTCAAGGATTGATTACTTTTTTATGTTTAATAGAGACATTGGAAGAGTAAAAACATGTAAAATAGGACTGATGGATCTCTCCGACCACAGTCCGATCTATATGGATTTAAACATCCAAAAATACACAAATAATACATTTTCCTGGAGGTTGAATTCAAGTGTCCTCAAAGGGCCACTGAAAGATGAATTGGAATCAGATATTCTCAGATATTTGGAAGAAAACGATAATGGAGAAGTATCCCCTTTAATACTGTGGGATGCGTGCAAAGCTGTAATAAGGGGAAAAATTATTGCAAAACTGGCAACCCAAAAGAAACTGAGACAAGAAAAACTAATCACACTAGAGTCAGAGCTCAAGAACCTAGAAAAAGAACACAAAGATAACACTCATTCTAATGGCTCGCTCAAGATCAAAGAAATTAAAAATCAAATAAATGAGATCTACACAATAGAAATCCAGAAGAAACTTACATTTCTGAAACAAAAACACTATAAAGCAGGCAGTAAATCGGCAAAATTACTAGCCTATAAATTGAGGAAACAACAAACGGAAAGAGCAATCTACAAAATCAGAGACCCAGTATCAAAGGAAATAAAATTCAGAATTCAGGATATTCTTAAAAGCTTCGAGAATTACTACAAGAACTTATACTCCCACAAAAAACATAAAATCGCATCCGAGACATTCCTAAACACATTAAACCTTCCCCAACTTACGGAATCACAAAATAAAACCCTACTGTCAGAAATACAACCTAAAGAATTGGAAAAAGCAATTATGAAACTTAAAGCTAACAAATCCCCAGGAGCAGATGGCTATACAGCAGAATGGTACAAAACCTTTAAACAGCAACTATCTCCTCTCCTCCTGAAAACATTTAACTACGTCCTCCACACAGGGGAAATCCCCCCCTCCTGGAGAGAAGGGGTCATTGCAGTCATACCTAAACCTGAAAAGGATAAACTAGAATGCTCCAACTACAGACCAATCAGTGTATTAAATCAGGACTATAAGCTTTTTACCACTATCCTTGCCAAAAGGTTAGAAAACATACTGACAGACTTAATTCACTTAGACCAAACAGGTTTTATAAGACAAAGACAGACACAAGACAACATTCGACGCACTTTACACATAATTCATCATATAAAAAAATATAACTTAAATGCAGTCATATTGGGATTAGATGCTGAAAAAGCATTCGATTCGGTTGACTGGTCTTTCCTCTATAAAATCTTATCCAGTTTCAATTTTCATAACAACTTCATTAGAACTATACAGGCATTATATAAAAAACCAACAGCTAAAATAAGGATTAACGGTAATTTATCATCATCTTTTGAGCTGGAAAGAGGATGTCGTCAAGGCTGCCCCCTGTCTCCACTGCTCTTTGCAATCTTCATAGAACCTCTGAGCCAATGGATAAGACAAAATCAAGAAATTCAAGGTATTACACTTGGTCAGAAAGAACATAAAATAGCACTCTTTGCTGATGACATTTTAATATACCTAGGGCAGCCAGACACTTCTCTACCAGAACTAATCTCAGTTTTTTCAGACTATGGAGATTTATCAGGGTACAAATTAAACATGCATAAAACCCAAGTTTTAACATTCAACTATGACCCAAATCATTTTTCACTAAATGAACTCAAAACTAACTGGGAGTTGGAATCTATGAAATATCTGGGGGTCAATATCCCGAAACAACTCGACAAAATTATATCACTAAACTATGATCCACTGGTGACAAAAATAAAATCTGACCTAGCAAGATGGAATATGATACCATTCTTAGGTACCGCACAAAGAATTGAAGCAGTCAAAATGAATATACTTCCACGTCTTCTATACCTTTTCCAAACAATACCGGTAGAACCTCCCAAAAAAACATGGCAGGAACTGGACAGAAGGATCTCAAGATTCATATGGCAGGGTAAGAGACCTAGAATCAGATATAGAACCCTACAGCTAAACAAAGACAAAGGTGGGCTCGCACTGCCAAATATCAGGGACTATTTTATAGCTGCACAAATTAAAACTTTAGTAGAGATATGTAACCCAGTCTACACTGCACAATGGAAGGAGATGGAATGCCAAATAACAAGTGACATCCCCCTACAGGCGATAATAGGGAACAATGCCTTAACTAAACTCCTGAATAACACTAACCCGTGGATAGAGACCTCGCTAAAAATTTGGTTTAAGATAGTCAGAGAGAATCAAGCTAAAGAGCCCTATCGACTTCTGCAATGGATTGCCTATGATCAAGACTTTACCCCCAATAAAACAGACACTAGATTTAAAGAGTGGAAAGAGAAAGGGCTGATAAAATATTACGATTTTTTTAAGGGGCAAACTTTAAGAAGTTTTGAAGATTTGAAAAAACAAGGTCTAATAAATCAAGATCTTTACAGGTTCTTTCAGCTTAGACACCACATAAACAATATACTTAAAAAGGAGGATTTGGAAAGGGCCCAGTCAGGTGTTCTGAAGGTCTTCTTAATGGCATATAAAGGGATCCCAGGGATCAGATACATTTCTAAAATATACCAAGGTCTTCAAGACTTAAAAGGAGACAACACATCGTATATAAAAGAGAGATGGGAAAAAGAGGGGAATTTCACTTTACAATTGGAAATATGGGAAAAGCTAAATAAACAGCAATGGAAAAGTACCTCATCCCTGCAGTGGAGAGAATTTGGATGGAAAAACTTGGTAAGATTTTTCAGAACACCTGCACAAAACAAATTTACCCATAAGGGGTTGAACTGTTGGCGCTTGTGTGGTGAAAAGACTGCAAATCATTTTCATGTGTTTTGGTCATGCCCAGTTATCCACCAATATTGGTCCAACGTACAGACAATATTGGGGAAAATATTCAAAATTACAGTTCCCTTTTCTTTTGTAACTTTGTATTTGGGTTTATTACCGGACTCACTGGAAAGACGAGGAGATAAATACTTATTCAATGTTTTAATATTGGCAAGTAAAAAAGCCCTAACTAAAAAATGGATGCTGAAGGACTGTCCTACACCTGAAGATTGGATTAACGTGATTCAAGACATTTACTCGATGGAAAAGTTGACATTCACACTGAGACAGGACATGGATGGGTTCATAATCTTTTGGCAACCCTGGATCGCATATGTGTCTTCCATTAGAACTAATCTTTGACAAATACCATTTCAATAATGGTCCCGCTCTTTGTTCCAACGCTACTCAGTTGCTCTTTTACTTTTAATTACTTAATTTTCTGTTTGTTTGTTTTTTGCTGTTCTGTTTGTTTGTTTATTCGTTTGTTTGTTTGTTTTTTATTTAATTCTCCTTAACTTCACTTTTTCTTTCACTTTAAAAAAAAGGGGGGGGTTGTTGTAATAACTATCCTACCAATGTTGTCAAATAGCAAAAAATAAGGGAACATGTGATGAAAATGTAAACAATGCAATGCTGTAATGACCTGTATACCCTTTACAAAAACTTAAATTAAAAAAAAAAAAGGAGTGTTCTCAAAAGTATGAGGATTTATGGAGAAACGGATTTCTTTTTCCAGCTGGAGTGACCATTGCCCCACAGTGCCTAAACAATCAAAACCTGGTGTAATGGACAAGGCATCACTGTGTTTGATTTGGCCAGGAAACTCTCCTGACATAAAACCCGTATGGATTGTCAAGATTATGACAGATACCATCTTATATGACTTTCACTGTCTTTTGTGAGTCACAAAAAACACACTGTACCATGACATTGCAGTTATTTTGAGATGTACCTGTACAAGGGACACACACTGGTGAAAGTCAAGTGCTGGGTTTGAAAAAATTACTTTTTTTTATGAGTATCACAACTGTGTATTTGTACAATACATTTAGTAAAAGCTGGGTTTATGTTTCAAATGCCTAGCTTTTTATGGTGGTCAAAAAATTCTAGAGGTGACCCAAATTCTATGGTGGAGAGACCCAGCTGGTCTATCCTCTCTGAAGAGCTGGAGCAGGTGGCTGGGGAGAGGGAAGTCTGGGCTTCTCTGCTTGAACTGGTGCCTCCGTGACGTGGAGAAGCGGTAGAAGATGGATGGATGGAAAAAATTCTGAATGCATTTATACAGTAGGCTCAACTGAATCATGAAAATGAAGCACGCTGACTTTCAAATAATGAGTTTTGTGCTACAACAGCTCATTAGCTTTTCCATGCCTGTGATTAAATATGCAATTGCATTGCTGGACTTTTTTGATGTGCTTTACATGAAACAATAAACTGTACCGTGAGTATTACATTATTACAATATAATATAATTATATTATTTGACTATTGGGCTTTACCTGTGCGTGAAAGTGTTGACGGAGATGTGCCAAACTGTGAGCGAGCTGGACTTGGATCTGGTGCCGGATGATCTAGATCCGTAGCAGAAGCTGGGTTGCTCATATCGCGGGAGGTGGGCTCCATCGGTGTGAAAGCATAATCTAAAAAAAAAATAAATAAATAAAAAACTTTTAACCAGGATTACAACTATCTATTTCATCAGATATTGTCAACACAAAAAACAACATACAAGGACGGACATAGCATTAAGCTAGTGTGACAGAGATCATCCTGCGCAGTTCGCCCCACACGGGACACGAACCCGCGACCTCTCAGTCAACTACACAGTTCGAGCATGGGAGACACAGCACGATCGCGCTGAGCTAAAGGTCCGACCGATAGCTCAGCGCTACCGATACTGTATGAGGCTTTGGGAGGGAGGTTTTACTAACGTTCTACGCCGAACAGTACTAGTTGGCATCCGTTACACTCTCCCCCTTAAACCTCACTCCCATCCCGGGTTCACGGCACCATTGTGACAGAGATCATCCTGCGCAGTTCGCCCCACACGGGACACGAACCCGCGACCTCTCAGTCAACTACACAGTTCGAGCATGGGAGACACAGCACGATCGCGCTGAGCTAAAGGTCCGACCGATAGCTCAGCGCTACCGATACTGTATGAGGCTTTGGGAGGGAGGTTTTACTAACGTTCTACGCCGAACAGTACTAGTTGGCATCCGTTACACTAGGTCATCGTTTAAACACGATTAAGTTTTTGTCTGTCCTAAGTGAACTTTCCACTGTTGGAAAAAATAACATAAAGCATGAATATCAGATCACTTACCGTCCTGTATATCACAATATCACGGTTTCAACTGCTGAAGTTGGGTGCGTCGCGGCTGCCCATTCAATTCAATTCGGGTGGCTGGGTCTAATTCCCGGTGCGTCTCCGTGTAATTTCTGGTGCGTCTGTTTGTGCGCACCACTGCAAGTTCAGTCTGCTTCCCTCTGCATTCTCTCATCAGCCGAAACGCACAGGAAACTCTGCTGGACTGCGGTGTTGGATTTCTGCTGATTTCTGTGAAGCCATTCTCTCGTTGTGGTTTATAATATCACTTGTTCGTGGGCTCACTGACGAAAAATTGCAAATGGCAACCAGCAAGCGATTCTGGAAAGTCAGTGTAACGCCCACGTAACGCCCACTCTCATGACGCTAGGCACAGACCAATGAATGACCAGCAGTGGCGTGACGAAACGGGGCCGGGAGACTTCGGACCTGCTTTTTACGGTGCCGAAAAAAGTGTCAGTTAAACTGGAACTGTTCCGAAAAAGGGAACTGTGAGGCCTTTGGGTTCCGAGTGGGAGACCAGACAATGGAGGCCGATTGGGGCCAAACGGGGCCTTTGGGTTCCAAGTGGAAAAGTGCCTTCTGTGTCTAGTTCAGGCGCCAGTATCTTGTTGATATGTATGACTCGAATGCAAACGTTCATGCTTCCTGCTCTCACTGTGGTGTAAATGTCTCATGACTGCCTGCAGTTCTTTGATGATAACATGCCTTTGATGTATTGTCTGTAGCTGGGTATTTAAGTGGCTGAATTCATATGTTCACTCTCTTCTCTTAGTTTAGTTTAGTTTAGTTTATTTGAAAAGGGGCAATGCACTTTCATAAAACACATGATTACACATGGTTAAAAAAGCCAGAATTAGCCAAAAGGCTAGTTTTCATCTGTAGTCCCCTGGCCAAGATGTAAAAAAGCAGTAAAATGCATCTACAAGAAAAAAACATGGTTAGACATTTAAGAGGGCACTAATGTAACAAATAACATATACATAGCAAACCGTACATTTAAACACAACATCAAACATCACAGCAGACTTATCTTTTAGTGTTGGCAGCTCTAGGTGTTTATAAGCCACATTTTCAATTTTTTTGTAAAGGCCTTGAATGTTGTGAGCAGTTTAACCTCCTCAGGTACTGAGTTCCACTCACTAGCGCTCCTCACTGGCCAGGCCGACTTACTGAAAGTGCTCCTGCGCAGAAGAATGAAACAGTCACCTCTGACAGAGCCTCAAGTGACACGCTCAGAGCTGTTTCTTTGGCTGATGAACTTTGCCAGAGGATCTGTAGTCAAATCATGCAGTACTTTATAAATCAAATTTAAATTTGCAAATGTATGAAGACTATCGCAATTTAAAAGACTGTGTTTTTTTTTTAAATTGCACAATGATGATAATGCCTAGGTTTTTTATCCATAACTTTAACTGCTTGTTTGTACAAAACTTCCAATGGTTTTTTTGCACTCAAACCCGCCTGGGACCAGCTAGTTAGGCAATAGTTGAAGTGACTCAGAATCATTGAATGCAAGTATATTTTTGCGGCTTCAGTTGACATTTCATTTCGAATTGCACAAAAATTTGCAAGATTTAACTTGATTTTTTTTACACAATTTAGCAATATGGGCTTTAAAGGAAAGCTGTGAATCTATTATTAACCCAAGATATTTATATTGGCTAACAATTTGTATTTTTCCTCCATTAACTCGTATGTCAGGGTCAGGTGACGCTCTATTTATTTTAGTGAAATACATGCCTACAGTTTTAGAAACATTTAACTGTAGACAGCGCTCCTGCAACCAAGTTGTGACACAGGACATTGTTTTACTAAGTTTAGCAGCAACAGTGTCTTTGGAGCGACCATGAACAAAAAAAAGCTGTGTCGTCTGCATACATTAAGCATTCAGCTTCAGAACAAACAGTGGGCAAATCATTAATATAAAGACTAAATAAAAGGGGGCCTAATATTGATCCCTGAGGGACTCCAGAAGTTAGCCTAAGAGAATCAGATCTGCAGTTGTTAACTGATACAGATTGTGTTCGATTATGCAGATATGATTCAATCCAGCTCACAGCATTGTGAGAAAAGTTAAATTTAAGGAGCTTGGTAAGAAGAACAGAGTATTTACTGTATCGAATGCTTTCCTGAGGTCCAAAAACACCGCCCCTACAACTCCACCCTTATCAAGAAAAGATTTTATTTTCTCAATGAAGAGGCATGTAGCCATTTCAGTGGAATGCTTGGATCTGAAACCAAACTGCATGGCATGGAGAGAGGGGGAACTACTGTTTAAATAATGGACAATCTGTTCTGCCACCCATTTTTCTGCAATTTTGGAAATGGCTGGAAGAATGCTTATTGGTCGGTAGTTATGCAGAAGAGTTGAGTCACCGGATTTAAAAACAGGGGTAACAATAGCAGATTTCCAGGCGTTTGGAAAATGGCCAGATGAAATTGAAAGATTAATGATTGAGGCAATAGGAGTTCGTGAGAGCTGAACCTAAATCTTTGAGTATGTTCGTGTCCATTCCAAAAACATCCTTTGCTTTAGATGGTTTGAGTGATTGAATTAAATCGATAACTTTGGTCTCAGTAATATTTGTAATAGTAAAAGACTGTGATGCAGACAATACAGGGTATTCCTTCCTTTGTTTTACTATAAACTTATCAGAGATTTCTGACACAGATTCAATGAAGTAGTTGTTAAAAGCATCAGTCATCACTTGAGGTTCTGTCAAGATGTTTCCATTCAATTGAATTTGCATTAGTTTTGCTTTGTTTTTCTGGGAATCACCCAATAGTTTTTTAATATATGTCCAGGTTATTTTAGAATTTCCCCTTGCACTATTCAAAACAGTAATGAAAAAGTCAGCTTTAGATTTTCTTATTTCTTTCACTACCCTATTTCTCAATGAAATAAATTGGTGCCTGTTCTGTCCTGATTTAACTGACAACTTCAAAAAGTGATCTCGTTCTTTCATCAATTTCAGAATAAATTTGTTTAACCAAGGAAGGCCATTCTTTCTAGCTTTTAGTTTAATTATCCGTGTAAATTGTATAATAATTTGTTGTATTTTGTTGGCAAATTTAGAACAATCCTCATCTAAATTTTTGCCAACGAGTAATTCATCCCAATTTACTTCTTGAATTGAATCTTGAAAATTTTGTTGTTCCTGTTTTGGTATCCTATAGAATTCAGTGGCGGCCAAGGATTTGAAGCGCTTTTTATTTAATTTTCTTGTGACCATTATAAGATTGTGATCAGACAATCCTGTGAGCATATTGTATGACTTCAAGATCCTTTCTGGCCTGTTAGTAAAAGCTAGATCAATCTGAGTGCTAGTGGAGTTTGTGATTCTCGTAGGGCCATTAATTACCTGAGTCATATCCATGTTATCCATAACCTTTTTCAGATTTTTCCTAACTTTGTTGACTTCCCAATTAACATTTAGGTCACCCATTATTATTACCTCTTTTGCAAAATTAAGCTGTTTCAATAAAATTTCCAGCTTTTCATAAAAATCTACATTTGATGAAGGAGGCCTATAAATAACTACAAGAATAAAAGACATTTGCTGTGACAAAGAAACAGTTAGTCCAAGAAATTCCAGTCCATTCTCATCTGTAACATGTATCTCATTACAATTAAAAGTATCCTTGGCATAAATCATAACGCCTCCTCCCTTAGAACCCTGTCTGTCTTTTCTAAGCATTTTATAACCAGGTACAGATAGTATTGCTGAGGGCGAAGATTCACGGAGCCATGTCTCAGATAGGCAAAGAAAGTCAATATTTGAATCAATGAGAAGATGATGAACCTGATCACTTTTTGTTAGAATACTTCGTATATTTAAGTGTGCACAAAGAATGCCTTTTGGTTTATGTGCTGAGTCCCATAAAGAGTTATTAACAGTTTGAAACACCCTGAATTTCCGGTGTTTTAATATTGCAGGATTTGGCAGCCTCCTGTTTCTTTTATTGGCAATGTTTGCACATAGTGAAGGCCCGGCTGATGTTGGTGAAGATTCACTTAGAGGTGATGATGACTCAAATATCAACGGAAGTGGCCCGGCTATTATTGAAGGTGATTCGACTGGCTGCAATGTAGGTCCAGCTGGCTGTGTTGTTAGCCCAGGTCCAAACCCAGCTGGCAGGGGTGAGAACCCAGCTAGCAAAGTTGGAAGCCCAGTTGGCAGAGATGGAGATCCAGCTGGCGGAGATGGAGACCCAGCTAGCAGAGGTGGAGGCCCAGCTAGCAGAGGTGGAAGCCCAGCTAGCAAAGTTGGAAGCCCAGTTGGCAGAGATGGAGATCCAGCTAGCAGAGGTGGAGATCCAGCTAGCAGAGGTGGAGGCCCAGCTGGCAAAGTTGGAAGCCCAGTTGGCAGAGGTGGAGATCCAGCTAGCAGAGGTGGAGATCCAGCTAGCAGAGGTGGAGCCCCAGCTGGCAGAGGTGGAAGCCCAGTTGGCAGAGATGGAGATCCAGCTGGCAGAGGTGGAAGCCCAGTTGGCAGAGATGGAGATCCAGCTAGCAGAGGTGGAGATCCAGCTAGCAGAGGTGGAGATCCAGCTAGCAGAGGTGGAGGCCCAGCTGGCAAAGTTGGAAGCCCAGTTGGCAAAGTTGGAAGCCCAGTTGGCAGAGATGGAAATCCAGCTAGCAGAGGTGGAGATCCAGCTAGCAGAGGTGAAGATCCAGCTAGCAGAGGTGGAGATCCAGCTAGCAGAGATGGAGGCCCAGCTTGCAATGATGTTAGCCCAGCTAGCAGAGGTGGAGGCACAGCTAATGATGGTGTTGGCCCAGCTAGCAATGGTGTTAGCCCAGCCAGCAGAGGTGGAAGCCCAGCTTGCAATGATGTTAGCCCAGCTAGCAGAGGTGGAGGCACAGCAAGTGATGGAGTTGGCCCAGGTAGCAATGGTAAAGGCCCAGATAGCAGAGGTGGAGACCCAGCTAGCAAAGGTGGAGGCCCAGCTGGCACTAGCCCAGGGTTTAATTCAACATCACCAGCCAAAAGAAGTATCAGCAAGAGAATAAAAACACCCAGGAGTGGTTTGCCTGTAACAGCCTGTTCCTGCTCACCTGGGGGTGGCCTGGCATGGCCATAGTCCAGTACCCTTGTGAATAGCATGTGCTGACTCCATCTGGCTGGATACAAGGTTAGAGTGTCCCTTTTTCTTGGACAGGTTGAACTTAGCAAAAGAAAGAGAATTATCCAAACAACAGAGGAGTACATTGATATCACAATCCACGGTCCAATTTGCTCTTTAGATGACTTTTTAAGCAAACACACAGGACTTGCCAAACTGTGTGTCTGCACCCCGGCAGCCATTTTGTTTTCTTCACCTAACAGTCTGAGTCTTCTGCTCAACTGATGACACTGCTTCTACTACTGCTGCTGAGAGCCTGAGGACCCGCTCCAGCCTGCTCGCACAAGGGCTGGGGCGGAGTTCCTATGATGGCGGTATGATTTAATAAACCTACTTAAAATCCTCACTTTGCTGCCTTATTTTATACCGCCACATTGGTGACCCCGAGAATGCACACGCTTTGTGCGACGCAGCCTTCTGGTCTGGACAGTCACACTGGTGACCCGACACTGAAGAGAACACGCTGACAACGAATGCAGCCCCGATGGTATCTCCGACGACAAGTGAACGCAGCAGCCTGACTGATCTGCCCTCCCTTCTGCTTCAGGGAGACTTTGATGCAGAGTTTCCAGGCGAGACTCTCCGGAGACCACCCATGACCGGGAAAGCTGCAGAAAGCGTCATTGTGCGATCCACGCCTGAGATCTGCACATCCACGCTGGAACCGGCCAAGGGACAAAGATCGTCTATTCCCTCTCACCGCCCCAACGCACCATGACCCGGCACGAGCGACGACCAACAGCCCGAACGGGGGAGATCATCGGCGCCGACTGCGCAGACCTCCATCAAGCCCCCTGACCCTGATTCGCCTCGCGACAGCAGACCGGCCATGCACGGAAGCCTTGCATCAGAACAGCGCAGCTGGAAGGCACGTGGCTGCAGCGCGTGCCACGCACCAGAGACAAGCTGGCTCTACAGACCCCCATCCTCCTTCGCCGCTGCACACAGGCCCTTCAGGCTTGCTCGTACACCTGAGGCATGCACGCAGCTTGCGCACAGGATTTTCTAAGGGTCTCAGCCACGGCGCACGACGGGAATCCAGCCGCCAGCTGTCCCCGAGGGCTTTAGGTCCGCGAACGCACCTGAAGCCAAAACGCCAAGTCCCTCACACAGCTTCAGCTCCTGTTTTTCTTCATTGCCGGACTAAATCGCGAGAGGAATCGGAGACTAATTTTTCTTCCCACAGCCACGGACATTCCCCGGCAGTTACTACCCCCCACCCCCCTCCACCTCCGCCTGCACAGAGCTTTCCCTGCTCGCTGCCTGACTATCGAGGCCTCGGCCGCCTGCCGAGCCCTCTGGGGGGGAGCGGTGTGGCGTAACTCCCACAACAGACTGGGTCAGGCACAGTGCTCGACTAGAGCAATTAACAGGACAGTGAGATGTGTGTGTTGAGATCAATAGGCAGCCTTTCTGTGTCTAGTTCAGGCGCCAGTATCTTGTTGATATGTATGACTCAAATGCAAATGTTCATGCTTCCTGCTCTCACTGTGGTGTAAATGTCTCATGACTGCCTGCAGTTCTTTGATGATAACATGCCTTTGATGTATTGTCTGTAGCTGGGTATTTAAGTGGCTGAATTCATATGTTCACTCTCTTCTCTTCTGCTCAACTGATGACACTGCTTCTACTACTGCTCATGAGAGCCTGAGAGCTCGCTCCAGCATTCTTATACAGTAGCTGGGGTGAGCTCCGTGATGGCGATGAATGATGAATAAACTTCCTTAAAAACTCCAGACGCCGTGCCTTATATTAACATCGCCACACTTACTAATATAATGAGGACCTGTAAGAAAGAATATTACAACAGAATATTAGAGGATAACAAAAATAACTTAAGAGGAATATGACAAGTACTCAATGGGATTATTAGTAATCGTCCTAAGAATGCTAATTATCCAGAATATTTTATTGAAAATGGCAATTTGATAAATAATATGGAAGATGTCAGTGGTTTCAATAAATTTTTTGTAAATGTTGGTCCTGAATTAGCAAAATCAATAGTGACACCAGAAACAAACTACAGTGGTTCTGTGAATGAAATAGAAGATAGAAATCCAAACACAATCTTTTTGGGTGCAGTTACTGAAAAGGAAATTATCGAGACTGTGAGTAAATTTAAGAACAAAAAATCAACGGACAGGAATGAAATTGACATGACAATAGTGAAAAAAGTAATTGAAGAAATTGTTAAGCCACTCACCCACATCTGTAACCTGTCATTTCAAACTGGTACATTTCCAGACAAAAGGAAAATAGCAAAAGTAATACCTCTATACAAAACAGGAGACAGTCATCGCTTCACAAATTACAGGCCACTGTACTCTCACAATTCTCCAAAATACTTGAAAAAAATCTTCACTAAGAGACTGGATGATTTCACTGAAAAACACAACCTCCTTACAGATAGCCAGTATGGTTTTAGAGCAGATAAATCTACATCTTTGGCACTGATCAAACTTATAGAAGAAATTACTAGTTGTATAGATAAAAAAAAGGTTGCTGTAGGAGTTTTTATAGATTTAAAGAAAGCTTTTGACACCATTGACCACAGAATACTACTAAGGAAACTGGAAAGGTATGGGATAAGAGGGGTAGGATTGAGTTGGGTGGAAAGTTATTTAATTAGACAACATTTGTACAAATTGGTGAGCACAAATCACCCTTCGTGGACATCACTTGCGGTGTGCCCCAGGGGTCAGTTTTGGGACCCAAACTCTTTATTTTGTATATAAATGACATATGCCAAGTATCAAAAATTCAGAAATTTATTTTGTTTGCGGATGACACAAATATCCTTTGCACTGGTGAGAATTTGCAGCAGGTTTTAAAGGTGGTCACAACTGAAATGGAAAAATTAACGCAGTGGTTCAACAAAAATAAATTATCTCTAAATCTAAAAAAAACCCCAAAGATTATGTTGTTTGGAAATTATAAAATAAATCATGAAATAATGGTAACGATAGATGATACCAGAATACAAACAGTACAGGAAAATAAGTTTCTGGGGGTGACGCTAGACAATAAAATCTGCTGGAAACCTCACATCAGTCACATCCGGGCCAAGTTGGCAAAATGTATAGGCATACTGGGGAAGACGAGACACATCTTGGACTATAAATCATTGGTCTTATTGTACAATTCACTGTTTTTACCTTATCTTAACTATTGTGTAGAAGTCTGAGGAAACACCTACAAGACCAACCTACAGTCAATATGCACATTACAAAAAAGAGCTATAAGGATAATAAACAATGTAGGATATAGAGACCATACCAATTCGGGGCTGCACGGTGGCGCAGTGGTTTAGCACTGTGGCAGCACAGTTTTACCCTCGGCCGGGGGATCGCGGGGATCATGAGATCGTGGGTTCGATCCCAGCCCCCGACCAACAGTGAGCTGTGTGGAGTTTGCATGTTCTCCCCATGTTGCGCGGGTTTACTCCGGGATTTCTCCGGTTTCCTCCTGCTTACCAAAAACATGTAGGTTTAGGGCGCTCGTGCACGCAGCGACCAGCAGCCGGTGGCTTGTCACCAGACTGCAAACCAAGTCTACCTACGGGTACAAATAAGTAACAAAAAAAAAAAAAAATTTGTTGTTTTTAAAGTCACATGTCATAAAGTTCATTGATTTAGTTAAATTTAATACAGCACAAGTAATGTACAGGGCAATTAATAATCAACTCCCAACTAATATACAAAAAATATTTAAAAAAAGAGACAATGATCATAATTTGAGAGGAGACTTAAACTTTACAAAACCCAAGATACGAACAACCAAGGAAAGTATGTGCATATCTGTCTGTGGGGTGGATTTGTGGAACAGTCTGGAGCCGGAACTGAAACTATGTACAAACAGAAATCAATTCAAAAAGAGGTATAAACACCATTTGCTGAAAGGATATATGTTAGAAGGGTAGTATTTATATGTACGATTCATTATAATGTTCACTCTGGGACATTATGGGACACTATGGAATGGTGGGTGGGACAGCACTGTGTATATCTGTGTTGTTTGAGGCTGGTTTTGATGTATGGACATCAATGTATGTTAGGATGGATGGGTGTTAATGTTGATTTGTAAAAAATACAGTAAATTGTTTACTTGGGGTCTTAAAGATGGTAATTTGTATAAAATTCACATGGGTGTATTTATGGAAAAGAGGAGATGGAATTAATAAGTGTTCACTTCTTCCTTCTCCCTCTCGAACAGTGTATACTGTTACTTTATTGCATTTGTCATTTGTTTGTTATACTTTTTTTGTTCGAAAAAAAGTATCTATCTATCTATAGTTACACAATGGCATACAGTAGCAGGTAAAACTATCAAAATTTCCCAAAGTAAAAGCATATTATGAATGTTAAATCAGAACGGTTTGGAATGTTTAACACTTACAGCAGGGGAAAAAAGTATTGAACACATCAACATTTGCCTCATTAAATATATTTCTGTAGGAGCCATTGACCTGAGATTTTCACTAGATATCAGTAACAACCCAAGTAAGAAGAAGAAGAAGAAACCATCTTGTCATTTAGTCCATACAGCCAGTCATATACAGTAGAACGAAATTGCGTTTCTCCTACCTACAATTTTAAAGACATGTAGAATCAGAGGGGTCGCTGCCATGCAAGGTGCCGCCACAAACAACTTCTCCTTCCCCCATTCTATTATGCTCCGCACCAAGCAAGAAGGCAGTAAGACCCGGCTGGGACTTGAACCCCCAACCTGCTAGTTGTGGGGCGGATGCTCTATCAACTAGGCCACCATGCTGGTAATCTATTAAGTAATTGATACAAAGAAATCAAGATAACTTTGTTCACAAAACAAATTACAGTATATTTAATAAAGTGGAGTAACACAGGGAATAAGTATTTAACACACTTGGTGAAATTCATTTAATATTTAGGAGAAAAGCCTTTATTGGTCAAAACAGCCTCCAGATGCCTCCTGTATGGAGAAACTAGGCACAGGCATTGCTCAGGAATGATTTTAGCCCATTCTTCCATTCAAATTATCTTCAAGTCTTTAATATTCTATTGGGTCTTCTGTGAACTCTGATCTTCATTTGTTCAGTAGATTTTCAATTGGATTCAGGTCAGTGACTGACTGAGCCATTCTAGCAGCTTTATTTTCCTTCTCTGGAGTCAATTGAGAGTTTCCTTGGCTGTGTGTTTGGGATCATTGTCTTGCTGAAATATCCATCCTCATTTAATTTTCAGCATCTTGGAAGATAGCAAGAGGTTTTTATCAAGGATGTCTCTGTACATTTGTCCATTCATATTTCCTTCAGTTATATAACGTCTGCCTGTACCATGTTCTGAAAAACACCCGCACACCATAATGAGATGTGCAGTGACATTGTCCTCCAAACATGCTGTGTGTTGTGGCATCCAAAAAGTTCAATTCTGGTCTCATCTGAACAGAATACATTTTCTCAGTATTTTCCTGGCTTGCCCAAAAGTTGTGCAGCAAATTTTAAATGAGCTTCATCATGCTTTTTCTTCAGCAATGGAGTCTTGCGAGGTGAGCAGGCATAGAGCCCATGTCGGTTGAGTGCATTACTTGTTGTTTTCTTTGAACTAGCAGTACCTGCTAACTCCAGGTTTTTCTAGAGCTCTCCACAAGGGGTCTGTAGCTCTTGGATAACTCGTATAATAATTCTTTTTCCTTCTCTGTCAGAAATCTTGCAAAGAGCTCCTGGTCATGGTTGGTTTTGTGGTAAAATTGTGTTCTTTTCACTTCCAAATGATACCTCCAACAGCGCTCAGTAGAACATTCAGCAGTATAGAAATGCACCTGTAACCAATGCCATCATTATGTTTTGCAACAATAAGGTTGTAAAGGTCTAGAGAGAGCCGTTTGCTTCTACCCATCATGAATTCTTTGTGGTGTGACAATCTGATATTCACAGACCTTTTTAAAGGCTATCCATCAGGACTTAACCAGCTTAAAGTAATTTTCACTGATGGGGGATGGGATGCTTCCTAAATTGTGATGGATTTCAGGTGGTTTTTTGGCTTTTTGCACCTTTTTCTAAATGTCTTCAATGCTTATTTCCTGTGTCATTCCACTTTATTAAATACAGCTTGTTTTGTGAACACAGTTGCCTTGATTTGTTTGTATGTATGGATTACTTGGGTTGTTGCTGATATCTGGTGAAAATCTCAGGTCAATGTCTCCATCAGAAATATGTTTAATAAGAAAAATGTTGATGTGTTCAGTACTTATTTTCCCCACTGTGTATCATGATATACATACATTTTCTGTAAATTCTTTAGTTCATATATAATAATTACATAAAAAGACCATTTTTGTAAATTTTAAATTACATCTGAAAAAAAAATCAATTATACAAATTCATCTATCATTAATTTTATGCAAAGTTTTCCTCTGTTTTTATAAAATTGTATTTTGGCCATCATCTGAAAATCTAAAGGCACAGATGGTAATGTAATGAAATACAAGTGATGATTTCAACTTTATTCATTATTGCTACTGGACTAATTAAAATGATGAGAAATCAAGTCAGTTACAAGAGCCAGTTTTCTCCTCCAATATGTTTTAATTTATTTGTTATATATTGTGAATGTGTGCCGCTATCATGCATTTTTGCAGCTTTAATATAATTTTTCAGACAAAACTTTACGAAATTCAGCAGTAATTTAAAGCATAGAAATGATGGTCTGATAAAAATATTTCCTTTAAATGCGAACTTAGCATCATCATTTAGCATTTGCTGTTTGACAATGATACGAGATAGATGGTGTTAGCAGTACTTACCTCCAATTAAAACAGGGTTAGCGGACTATCCTCTCTGATGCAGCATGGTGGGAAATGGTCCCACATCCCTGCGAACTAGAAGTAGCAGCTACTTGACCAAACCATGAGTTTGGAGTTAGCTGCTGTGCTAACAACCGGAATGAAAGCTAGCGATCCATTGACAGCTGTTCCGCTGCACGCACTGCTGGGGTGAGGCGGGTCGCTGACAAGTAATGTGTGAGGATCTTTGCTGAAGAAATGGGATGTTCATTTTAAATCCCGATATAAACGATAGTTTTAAATAAAACGACAGACATTTTTATCTCATCTGATATGTTGTCATATCGAACAGCCCTATGAGAAAGTTTGAATTTTTGAATTGAATTCTCAATATTGAAACTATTTAGGTGCATTAGTGCAGAAACTGTCACAGTTAAAGCGAAAGGAAACATAAAGGAGCAGTCTGCTATACTTGCCAGGTGAAGCATAATGAAGAATGCATCTCTTTGAATGTTGCAGGTGCTGGTTGGTGTCTGTGGTTTGGCTCCTGTTCTGCTCCCCTTGAAGGAAAAGCTGATGTAACTCTATGCAGACCTGCCCTTGATGGTGTATGCTGTGTGCTGGAGGATAAAGCACTGACATGGAAGTTCTGAGTCTGAGAGGACTTTTATGGGGCCTTCATAGTAACTGAACTAGCCTCATTCTTCTAGGTCTGACCATCAGCAGCCACGTCACTACATCTGGAGGAAGTAATCAAACTAAAAATGTTTTCAGTTTGTCATCTGAGAGAATCGGTCAGAAAGCAACTAGCTGCTGCTGCTGACGAAATAACAACAGAGTTCAAAGAAACCATGGACCAGAACGAGGAGGAGATTGACCATCAGAATAGACTGATGCTAGCTCTGACCATCAGGAGCCATGTCACAACATCCAAGGAAAGTAATCAATCTGAAAAGATGTTTTCAGTTCATTGTCTGAGAAGGTTGGCCAGAGAGCGACTGGCTGCTGCTGCTGCTGAAATAATAACCGAGTTTGAACAAATCATTGACCAGTATGAGGACGAGATTGACCGTCAGAGGAGACTGCTGAATATCTGCTGGTGCTCCCAGATAAAGACACACAGAATAGGTATGTGGAACTATAATGGTTTGAATGAGGCTCTAGAAAGATCTGAATCATTTTTTTTTAAGCCTCTGGATTGAAAATATGTTCACTACTAGTGGTGACTTCCCATGACTTTGACAAAAAACTACAAATTAGAATTTTACAAGAAAAGAATTACAAGAACAGAAGTTTGAAATTACACAAATAAGCAAATATAAATGATTTTAAATATATTATGATAAAAAGATTTAAATATCGTGGTATCATTGTGAAACTCTTCCTTTTGTTTCTCTTCATCCCTCCAGACTTCCCACAACATCCTGACTGTAAGGAGGAGGTTCTGGTTGACCAGCAGCTTTGGAACCAGGAGAGGATCTCCATTCTGGAACAGCAGGAGCTAGAACCTCCACAGATGAAGGAGCAGCAGGAGCCAAATCCTCCATGGGTTAAAGAGGAAGAGGAGGAGCTCTTCATCAGCCTGGAGGGAGAACAGCCGGTAGTCAAGTTGGAGGCTGAAACCTTCATGGTGACTCCTATTTCTGAGGAAAACAAGCAGAGTGAAGCAGAGCCAAACAGTGAGCAGGTCCTCTCTCACAACTGTACTGCAACTGAGATCCAAGATGAGGAAGGAAACCGGCATGTAGATTCAAAATCAGTCACAGAAGAAGAACCAAAACCAAAGAAAAGACGACTGAAAACAAGAAGTCACAGTACCAGTGATGACGACTCTCTGACCTCAAAGACTCTCTGTGAGAATGAAACAGGTAAAACACAATCTACTACTCACAAACTACTCCTCACTTTACTGAATTCTGGGTGTACAAATAAGTTTGCTGGAGTATCGCTATCATACTGTGTCCATGTACGCACTTAATACTTGGTCTGGGCTCCTTTTGCATGAATTACAGCATCAGTGTGGTGTGGCATGAAGGTGACCAGCCTGTGGTACTGCTAAGGTGTTATGGGAGCCCAGGTTACTTAGATAGCAGCCTTCAGCTCATCTGCATTGCTCAGTCTGTTGTCTCTCATCTTCCTCTTGGCAATACTCATAGATTCTCTATGGGGTTTAGGTCAGGAGAGTTTGCTGGCCAGTCAAGTACAGTGATACCATGGTCATTAAAGCAGGTTTTGGTACTTTTGGCAATGTGAGCAGGTGCCAAATCCTGCTGGAAAATGAAATCAGCATCTCCATAAACTTGTCACCAGAGGGAAGCATGAAGTGCTCTAAAATTTCCTGGTAGACGGCTGTGCTGACTTCGGACTTGATAAAACATAATGGACAAACACAAGCAGATGACAACACTCCCCAAATCAGGTGACAAGTCTTGTCATTTGGAAATCAAGGTCCCAGAGTCTGGTTGGAGAGTGGAGAGTCACAGAATCCAAGTTGTTTGAGATCCAGTGTGAAGTTTCCACAGTCAGTGATGATTTGGTGAGGATTTTAGGATTAAAAAATCTCCATTGAAGTGACAATTGAAATTTTCTTTTGATCCCAATTGAATTTTGCCACGAATTACACATATATTTGTGAATTTAAAAGATAATTGACAACGGTGTAGATTGTTTAACTGTTACAAAGTACAAGGTTGTGAATATACAAAAACTGAAAGACAACAAACACAGCCTTACTTAACGTACATCATCGTTTTCAAAGGGTGCCCAGGGGGAGGTAACTAACAGTCCTCTGGATCAGCTACAGCTCGTAAAATGCATTTGTTTTTGTATTTTTTCTCCTCTTGAGATGCTTCTAGGTCAGAAAACAGAAGGTGAGCTTTGAGAGGTGACATGTACAGTCCTAGACATGGAAATGTAGTCCACCAAGTGGTTTCACAAAAACTAAATATTACTGTTTTATTATACGACAACCGATAACTTTAATTATGTGGAAAATTATCTTTTAAACTGACAAACATCATATGTGTAACTCGTGGCAAAATTTGATCGGGATGAAAAGATCATTTTTCTCTTGCCATTCACTTCAGTGGAGATTTTGTCCAATTTAAGGTCCCATATTATCTGATCTGTTCACACTCTGACAGGCAGCGAAAAGTAAGCTAGGAGCAGGAAGACAAAAAAAGAGGAAAACAGCAGCCTTGTGTGTAGCAGAATGGAATGTACGCAATCTGTTGGACAGAACAACATCACAGCGCCCAGAAAGACAGACTGCGCTTGTGGCCTTGGAAATGAACAGGTACAATGTAGACATAGCTGCACTTAGTGAAACAAGATTGCCTGGATATGGCAGCTTGGAAGACCATGGGTATATCTTCTTTTGGAGTGGGAGATCAACTCAAGAAAGGAGAGAAGCAGGAGTAGGCTTTGCAGTTAGAAAGGATATAGTGTGGAGGAATCAAAATAAGTGCAGGCAGACACGACGAACTGAAGGTTAAAAGGGTGCTTTATTCATCCTCCATCACGAGGCTCGCCCAGCGCTGTGGCAGCGCGCTGAAGCGAGCCCAGTGTCCCTAGGTCAGCAACCAGCAATGTGAGTGATCAAAAAGAGAGAGAGCAAGAGATATGCAGTCAACTTATATACCCAGCTCAGACAATGCATGCATGGCATATTAGCATCACAGTATACAGCAGGAAAGCATGGACATTTGCATTAGAGACACACATATCAGTCACAGGATTACTGGCGCCGGAATTCCTCTCTGTTCTGGAGCTGCAGGACAAAAGAGGGTGCGAGGTGCATCTGCATAATGATCAGTCCATACCTCTCACTGTTCTGATAATTGCTCCAGCTGAGCGCTCTGCCAGCCCCGTAGGTTGTGGGGGTCACCACAATAGCAGCAATGCTTGATGAGGAACTGGTGCCAATCAACGACAGGCTAATGACTATGAGACTCCCACTACAGCGGAAGATGTATCCCACACTCATCAGTGTATATGCCTCAACAATGACCAACACAGAGGAGGTGAAGGAAGAGTTCTACAGTGATTTACATGAGACTATCAGGCGTGTACCAACTGATGACAGGCTGATACTCGTTGGAGATTTTAATGCCACAGTTGGCTCGGACACTAAGAAATGGAAAGGAGTGCTAGGCAGTCATGGAGTAGGCAAGTGCAATGCTAATGGAGAACTTCTACTTGTACTATGTTCAGAGTACAACCTTGTGATAACCAGCACTCTATTTAAGCACAAGGACACACACAAGAAGTCTTGGATGCACCCAGGATCCAATCACTGGGACTTATTAGACTACATCATAGTCAGGCAGAGGGACATAAAGAATGTATTGGACACCAGAGCAATGAGAGGCACGGACTGTGGTATTGATCATGTTATGCTGAGATCTAGATTAAGGATTTGGAGATGAAAACAGCACTGCAGGACGAGTGCGAATCCACCACGGAAGCGAAACACTAGTGCACTGAAAGGCCAAAAGAAGCAGGAAGAACATACACAGGAAATGGATGAAAACTTGAAAGACTAGGACAGCAACAACTCAGAGAATGACATAGAAGAGAACTGGTCAACACTGAAGGATACGGTGTATCAGACTGCAAGTGATGTATTAGGCCACCCTGAGAGGAAACATCAAGATTGGTTTGATGAGCATCATGGACACCTCAAGAAATTACTAGAAGCGAGGAATACAGCTAGGCAGGAAAACCTAGAGTGTAACACAAGGTCGAAGAAGAAGAAATACTCAGAGGCTCAGAGTGAGCTCCAGAAGTATTCCAGAGAGATGAAGTCCAACTGGTGGGATGAAAAAGTGGGGGACCTTCAAACTGCAGCAGACAGGAAGGACATGAAAACATTCTTCACAGGTCTGAGAGAAATCTACGGCCCTAAACCAAGAGGATTGATCCAGCGATAGGCCATGGATAGTGAAACGGTTTTGCAGGAGAAAGACAAGATCCTGGACAGATTTGCAGACCACTTTGACCAACTACTAAACAACCCTGGAGATCTCACTGAAGAGGCTAAAGAAGCTGTAGTGCAGCGACCAGCTGTATCAAGTCTGGATGAAAAATTTTTTTTTGATGAACTAATGGCAGCTATCAGGACAACACAGGATTGTAAAGCTTCAGGAAGGGATGGAATTCCAGCAGAAGTGTGGAAATTTGGGGGTGTTCAGCTGACCAACTACCTTCACAATCTCGTCCAAGACATATGGGATGCCCAGAAAGCATGTCAGGACTGGAAGGATGCAAGTATTGTGCCTTTGTTGAAGAAAGGTGACAGGAATGATTGTGGAAATTACCGAGGTATATCACTGCTAGCCACTATTGGTAAGATTCTCTCACGTGTACTGCTGAACAGACTCAATGAACGCATGTCACAGAATGTACTACCGGAAACCCAGTGCGGCTTTAGAAGTGGAAGAAGCACAATGGACATGATTTTCTGCTTGAAACAGGTTCAAGAAAAGTGTATCGAATATAACATGCCGCTTTATGTAGTCTTCATAGACTTCAGTAAAGTCTTCGATACTGTTTCGCGACAAGGACTTTGGCAGGTACTCAAGAAATATGGCTGTACAGAGAAGTTTGTCACCCTGATCGAGGCACTCCATACAGGTATGCAAGTAAATATGGCAATGAGTGGTTGAGTATCTAAAGATTTTTCGGAAAGCAACGGGGTAAAACAAGGGTGTGTGCTGGCACCTACGCTCTTCTTGCTATATCTGGCAGCCATGCTTGAGGTGGCCTTCAAAGACATTTCAGAAGGAGTATACATTCAAACAAGGAAAGAAGCAGACTTGTTCAATATGGCACAGTTTTAAGCCAAGAGTAAGACATCGATAAAGGTAGGAAGAGAAATGCTCTTTGCCGACGACAGTGCTCTAGTTGCACACAGTGAGGAAGATATGCAATCTGTAGTGGAGAAATTTGCAAGAGCAGCTAGCCAATTCAGCCTCCAAATCAACATCAAGAAGACAGAGTGCCTTTATCAACCACCAAAGTTCCAGTTATCAACATCACTACCAGAAGAGATCAGCATTGGTACAGAGCCACTAGTCAAGTGCAAGACTTTCAAGTACCGTGGGGCAAAAAAGTATTTTGTCAGCCACCAATTGTGCAAGTTCTCCCACTTAAAAGATGAGAGAGGTCTCCAATTTTCATCATAGGTATACCTTAACTATGAGAGACAAAATGAGAAAAAAAAACAAAAAACAGAAAATCACATTGAAGGATTTTTAATGAATTAATTGGTAAATTCCTCAGTAAAATAAGTATTTGGTCACCTACAAACAAGCAAGATTTCTGGCTCTCACAGACCTGTAACTTCTTCTTTAAGAGGCTCCTCTGTCCTCCACTCGTTACCTGTATTAATGGCACCTGTTTGAACTCGTTATCAGTATAAAAGACACCTGTCCACAACCTCAAACAGTCAGACTCCAAACTCCACTATGGCCAAGACCAAAGAGCTGTCAAAGGACACCAGAAACAAAATTGTAGACCTGCACCAGGCTGGGAAGACTGAATCTGCAATAGGTAAGCAGCTTGGTGTAAAGAAATCAACTGTGGGAGCAATTATTAGAAAATGGAAGACATACAAGACCACTGATAATCTCCCTCGATCTTGGGCTCCACGCAAGATCTCACCCCGTGGGGTCAAAATTATCATGAGAACGGTGAGCAAAAATCCCAGAACCACATGGGGGGACCTAGTGAATGACCTGCAGAGAGCTGGGACCAAAGTAACAAAGGCTACATCAGAAACACACTACGCCGCCAGGGACTCAAATCCTGCAGTGCCAGACGTGTCCCCCTGCTTAAGCCAGTACATGTCCAGGCCCGTCTGAAGTTTGCTAGAGAGCATTTGGATGATCCAGAAGAGGATTGGGAGAATGTCATATGGTCAGATGAAACCAAAATACAGCTTTTTGGTAAAAACTCAGCTTGTCATGTTTGGAGGAGAAAGAACACCATACCTACTGTGAAGCATGGGGGTGGAAACATCATAGTTTGGGGCTGTTTTTCTTCAAAGGGACCAGGACGACTGATCCGTGTAAAGGAAAGAATGAATGGGGCCATGTATCGTGAGATTTTGAGTGAAAACCTCCTTCCACCAGCAAGGGCATTGAAGATGAAACGTGGCTGGGTCTTTTAGCATGACAATGATCCCAAACACACCGCCCGGGAAACAAAGGAGTGGCTTCGTAAGAAGCATTTCAAGGTCCTGGAGTGGCCTAGCCAGTCTCCAGATCTCAACCCCATAGAAAATCTTTGGAGGGAGTTGAAAGTCTGTGTTGCCCAGCGACAGCCCCAAAACATCACTGCTCTAGAGGAGATCTTCATGGAGCCTGGAACCTGGCCAAAATACCAGCATCAGTGTGTTAAAACCTTGTGAAAACTTAAAGAAAACGTTTGACCTCTGTCATTGCCAACAAAGGGTATATAACAAAGTATTGAGATGAACTTTTGATATTGACCAAATACTTATTTTACCGAGGAATTTACCAATTAATTCATTAAAAATCCTTCAATGTGTTTTTCTGGATTTTTTTTTTTCTTATTTTGTCTGTCATAGTTGAGGTATACCTATGATGAAAATTGGAGACATCTCTCATCTTTTAAGTGGGAGAACTTGCACAATTGGTGGCTGACTAAATACTTTTTTACCCCACTGTATCTAGGGAGTACTGTTTGAGAGAATGCTAGGCTGGAGGATGAACTCTCTCTCAGAATGGGAAAAGTGAGCGCTGTGTTTGGAAACTTGAGGGAGAGACTGTGGAACAATCGACATGTGTCTATCCATGTGAAATGCAAAGTGTACAGAGCGACAGTACTGCCTACTCTATTGTACGGTGCTTAAACTTGGACTGTCTACGACTGTCTTGGACTACAAAGTGCAGGTGAAGAAACTACACGCGTACATGATGAGACACCTTCGAGCCATAATAAACATCTCATGGAAAGACAAGATAACCAACAGAGAAGTGTTGAAACGAGCTGGTCTACCTTCAGTGGAGGACATGCTAATACAGATGAACCTGAGATTGCTCGGACATGTTGAGAGGATGGACCACCAGCATCTCCCTTAGCAGTTGCTCTACTCACAGTTATGGGAGGGCCAACGCAATCGGGGTAGACCAAGGCTCAGATTTAAAGACACTGTAAAAAGAAACTTGAAGAAGTTGGATATAGACAGGAGTTCCTGACAGCGGAAGGCTAAGGACAGAGCTGTGTGGAGGAATCTGATCAGACCTAAATTAAATAGTCATTGTCGCCCACGACAGACTGCTATGATGATGAAGAAGTAGAGGAGGCGTGACTTAGTCTCTCTATTTCATTGGGACCATGATTCAGGGGAGTTTTTTCACCTCCAATTTTGGTCTGAATCAAACTGAAAAGTCTGAAAGTCCAGCCCAAAAGGGTTAAGGGCAGTTCAGAGTCCCTTTGAGGGCATAACGTTAGCATTCTGTAGACTGCGTTTGCGTACACAGCAATATTCAGAGTTGTTTTTTTTAGGCACAGCAGCTGCTGTTCAGCAGCTGTTTTTCACACTTGGCAGTGAAAATAAATTTAAACATTTTAACAGCTGCAATCAAAATACAAAAGAAAAGCTTTGTGGCTGAGTTTTTTTTTTTTTTTTTTTTTAAACTGTGGATTAAATGTTGCATATATTTTTACCATGAAGTCACTGAAACAATTTTCCCCAGCTCCAAACCATACCTGTAGCAGCTGCTGTCACAAGCTACGGACAAATACAAAGCAACAAAAGAGGTTGGAATATAATTTACTGTTTTGGTGTTCGGGGTGAAAAATCAATCGAGCCACTTCACAGTAGAAGAATTCACAACGTTTATTTCGAGGTCCTGCCGTCCCTGAGTTTTGTGGCACATGTGCAGTTCATTGTGACCACGGCATTCTTGTACGCGCGGTCACTTTTTAGGGCCTGTATGCGCTCAGTCAGTGCAAACCCTGTGCGTGCAGTTTAGGCACGAATGTGTCCACTGTGCTTCGTCATGTACCAGCGCATTTTTGCAAATATGAATTGGGCTTTAGGTCTGAATTCACCCTTAGACTTTATTGTTGTTGGAATCCCAAACTGATTTTGGAAGTTTTTTGTCAATCTGATGTGTTTGAGCTTGTTAATATTTTTTTAATGGTCCAGTGTCACATTGATCAGAGCATCATTTCATGCTCCACCCTAGTTAACAAGTAGAATCCAGCCATAGCAGCAGTGATGTTTCTTACCCTGTCAGAATTTCATTGGAGAATTTCTTTGTCCTCACAGCTGCTACGTTTCTCGTCTTTGAACCTCCCTTATGATCTGAGACCACCATTTCTGTACCACGATTTGGTCACACATCAACAAACCAGGTCACAGATATTTAAGAGGACATGTTTTCTCTCATTGCACAAATAAATTCAATGAGGTGTAAATGAAATGTCTCTGATATGTTTTGGTCAAAATCCCATCCATCGTTTACCCCTGATCTGGGGTTCAGTAGCATTCTAAGCAGAGAAGTCCAGGGTGCCGCCCGATTCACATGGTACCGTCTTCCCAAAGATCCCTCCTACATGTAGGGAGCTGAAGTTTGCTAAGTGGAAATTGTTCATTGACAGATTTTTCTTCAGCACTGACAGAAAAGTCTGAAATCTGTCCATCATTTTGACAGATTTCACAGAGGGTTAATCTGTAAATGCAAGGAATCTGTGTGTGTGTGTGTGTGTGTGTGCCTGTTCCTCACATAGCTCTCAAACCATTGGTCAGACTGACCTCAGGTTTTCTAAGTGCTTTGCTGAGGTTGCGAGGGTGTGCATCCCCTAGTATTGAGTTGTTCGGTCAAAATATGTAATTCTTTATCAATAAAAGTTGAGCCAGCGCTCTGTTTTCTCATGTTCTGGCTTGTGGAAGTGTGGGTGGGGTTTTGGATTGATACCGTACTGATTGAATAATGCAGGACATCACGACCAGTCACTCACCACAGTGCTCTGTGAACAACAAAAGGAAGTGAAAAGTGACAAATTTGACAAGAACAAGTGAATGCTGAAGATGTAATGCTTAAAAAAAATTACACTATAATGTTGCCGTGATTGCATAGGTCTAAATGATAATTCGGGGAGTGCCAGCAGGGACCCAGAGTCTGACAAAGAAGCAGCAGGTGGACCACGGTCCTTCACAGTGAAGCAAGCCCAGCCCGCCCGGTCAGTGGTAGACGAGAGTCCCTTTGCAGGACTGCGAGTCCCCGATGGTGATCATCTCGTTGTGCTCGCACGACTATCTAAAAATTCAAGTTAATAATAATACCACCATGATTGTGGAGCAGAATGCCCAGATCAATTGCATATCATATGCAGCCACATCTGCACGTTTTGACTAAACGACAGCCATGACCAAACAGGACAAAAACGTCCAAATAATGAAATAAATATTTTTTATTTAAATATTTACTGACAAATGGGCAACACCAATGCAACAGTTGCAGCCAAACGGATCATTCTGCTGTGTATAACAGTGTTCGGTGTTTTGTACTTAATATTGCTAAAATATAAAAGGATGCCGTAAAATGAGTCTAAAATATTTGTAAATGTGTCCTGTTACAGTACTGCATGAGTTTGACGATACAGTTTCAACTACACATATAAACTAAAACAATTATAATGGTGACTGAACAACTCCCATTCTTTAACGTGCAAGATGCACTATTATGAGTATAAGTGATAAAACATCACACAAATAAGTGGTCTGACAAAAAAATAAAGAAGGGTTCCAAAACAGTCGCTTATATTAGAACTTCAGTTCAATTAGAATCAATTCAGTTCAACTTTATTTATATAGCACCATTTCACAACAACAGTCATCTCATAGCACTTTCAACTGTAGGGGAAACCCCCACAATTGCAGAAAGACCCCAGCAATCAGGCGATCCCTTGTGAGCAAGCATTTGGTGACGGTGGAGAGGAAAAACTCCCTTTTAGCAACAAGAAACCTCCAGCAGAACCAGGCTTAGGGAGGGGCAGTCATCTGCTGCGACTGGCTGGGGGGTGAGGGGATAGAGAGAAGAAGAAAAGAACAGACATGTAGAGAGCAACCAGCACAACGGGGACTCAGTCTATGGGAGAGAACAAACAGATGAAGAGTTTGCAAAACCTGATAAACACCACTTCCATGAAAATTTCACTCTTTACATCAAACAACTATTAACATTTCCTACTTTTAAAAGTTCAGATCGTTTTGTCTCAAAAGCCGATATGTCCTACATTACAGACACGACATATTCATGTTTCGTTTTGTTTTGTTTTTTGTTTTTCAAAAGCCATTAACTCCAAACAGCAAATCGGCGCTTGGTATTCGGGTCACGTGACTCATCTTGGCTGCCTTCCCGGTCTGCTCACTCTCACTGATTTCCCTGGCTTTTCAGAATGTAAACTCACTCACTCCCTCCCTACTCACTATACAGTGAATATTGATAGATAAATTGATGTACTTTATTTATCCCAAACTGGGAAATTATAGTGTAACAGCAGCATGACAGTTGACAGCCAAACAACAGAAACACACATGACAGACAAAGGGATTACCCATGGAAAGTTTAAAAAAAAAACAAAAAAAAGACGACTATAGAACCATACCTGCCAACTACTCCGGTTTTGCCGTAATGGTTACGGTTTTCAAGACCCCATTCCGGGTTACGGCTTTATTAATCAAAATTACGGTTTTTCACTAAAAATTCAGTCAAAAATTTTAAATCGTAAAAAAAACACGAAAGCAATTCCAAACACGAGATCGCTAGGAATCGTATCTAAATTTAGAACACAGCAACACGTGATGGCGGCCGGGATGGTCACACTTTTTCAGTGCTGAGACAAAGTTGCTGATTTTGCCACTAAAATAACTAACCAACAGCGAATATCGGATCAACATTTGTGACGCACACGCACAGGCTGAATTTCCACCTTGGTTGAACCAGTTTTTGAAGTAGAAATACCCCTTTATTCGCCTTTCACCGGGCTCTGTGAGTAAACTGAGTAGCGTTTCTTTTCGTGGTTCGCTGCTACGCTTTACCTGAAGCGTTTGCTAAGCTAATGCTATCGCTATTGAGGGTATTGAGGTTTCTATTCTCACGCGAAATCCTGGAGAGGCGTGCGCACATCGCGAGATGTAAACACAATGTAAACTGCTGCAGACGTTCACACGACTGCACTTCAACCCTGGCAAATGGACCATGGATTCGACATCTAAAGGTAGGATACATTTTATATAATGCCTAAGATTCTGAAGAACATGTGCTGTGTAATTACAAGCCTTGTCATGCTTGGTGTATCATGTAAACACATAAAATATCAGAGCGATTTTGCCGTCATTTACACACGTGTCTATTATACAGTGCTAGTATACCCTGCTGATATTTCTAGTCTTCTAGTATTCATAATACATCACATCTGGCCTATTTAAAGTTCTATGCAGTGTTAAGATAATCTTTTGAATACAAATTTAATGACAAGATAGTCGATTGCAATCCATGGCATACAGGCCATCACATAATTCTAATTGACTAACACAATACATTCACTCTGTGAAATTGTTTTTGCTGGCTGTTATTTGTGAAATTACAATTGTACTAGTTTTTGAGAGGGTTCAACTTCAACATCAGACTGATTGGGGACAAAACTAAGTTATGCTTAGAACTGTCTACATCACATTCAGCTGTATGAAATCCAAGAAAGTACAACTATAATATTAATTTACATATTTAAATAGCTGATTATACCAGGAAAATATATATATATATATACTGTATATACACAATGGGGTAAAAAAGTATTTATTCAGCCACCAATTGTGCAAGGTCTTCCACTTAAAAGATGAGAGGGGTCTCCAATTTTCATCATAGGTATACCTCAAGTGTGAGAGACAAAATAAGAAAAAAAAAAAAAAATCCAGAAAATCACATTGAAGGATTTTTAATGAATTAATTGGTAAATTCCTCAGTGAAATAAGTATTTGGTCAATAACAAAAGTTCATCTCAATACTTTGTTATATACCCTTTGTTGGCAATGACAGAGGTCAAATGTTTTCTGTAAGTCTTCACAAGGTTTTCACACACTGTTGCTGGTATTTTGGCCCATTCCTCCATGCATATCTCCTCTAGAGCAGTGATGTTTTGGGGCTGTTGCTGGGCAACACAGACTTTCAACTCCCTCCAAAGATTTTCTATGGGGTTGAGATCTGGAGACTGGCTAGGCCACTCCAGGACCTTGAAATGCTTCTTACAAAGCCACTTCTTCGTTTCCCGGGTGTTGTGTTTGGGATCATTGTCATGCTGAAAGACCCAGCCACGTTTCATCTTCAGTGCCCTTGCTGGTGGAAGGAGGTTTTCACTCAAAATCTCACAATACATGGCCCCATTCATTCTTTCCTTTACACGGATCAGTCGTCCTGGTCCCTTTGCAGAAAAACAGCCCCAAAGTATGATGTTTCCACCCCCATGCTTCACAGTAGGTATGGTGTTCTTTCTCCTCCAAACACGACAAGTTGAGTTTTTACTAAAAAGTTGTATTTTGGTTTCATCTGACCATATGACATTCTCCCAATCCTCTTCTGGATCATCCAAATGCCCTCTAGCAAACTTCAGACAGGCCTGGACATGTACTGGCTTAAGCAGGGGGACACGTCTGGCACTGCAGGATTTGAGTCCCTGGCGGCATAGTGTGTTTCTGATGTAGCCTTTGTTACTTTGGTCCCAGCTCTCTGCAGGTCATTCACTAGGTCCCCCCATGTGGTTCTGGGATTTTTGCTCACCGTTCTTGTGATAATTTTGACCCCATGGGGTGAGATGTTGCATGGAGCCCCAGATCGAGGGAGATTATCAGTGGTCTTGTATGTCTTCCATTTTCTAATAATTGCTCCCACAGTTGATTTCTTCACACCAAGCTGCTTACCTATTGCATATTCAGTCTTCCCAGCCTGGTGCAGGACTACAATTTTGTTTCTGGTGTCCTTTGTCAGCTCTTTGGTCTTGGCCATAGTGGAGTTTGGAGTCTGACTGTTTGAGGTTGTGGACAGGTGTCTTTTAACGTGGGCTACATTGACAATTGGAGCTCTTTTTGGGGAAAACCTGGTCTTATGAGACGAGACCATCAGATTGATTTAATTTCCCTTACAGAGACTTGGTTAGGGCAAGAAGATTATGTTGGTTTGAATGAATCAACTCCCTCTGGTTATTTAAACTGTCAAAATCCCAAAAATTCTGGTCGTGGAGGAGGAGTAGCAACAATTTACCATTCCAAATTACTAGTTAATGTAAAGCAAAAAACATGTTATAATTCCTTTGAGGGCCTGGTCCTCAGTGTTGGGCACTTTAGCAATTTTAGGTTAAACCCAATTTTATTTGCCAGAGTTTATCGTCCCCCATCAACCTACTCAGAATTTTTATCCAAATTTGCTGATTTCTTAGCTGATTTAGTGCTGAAATCTGATAGAATAATTATAGTAGGGGACTTTAATATACATGTGGATGTAGATAGTGACTGCCTTAATGTGGCATTTAATTCAATATTAGACTCGATTGGGTTTTCTCAGAAAGTAGGAAATTCTACTCATTACCTCCACTATACATTGGACCTTGTTCTGACATATGGCATAGAAATAGAAAATCTTGTAGTGTCTCCTCATAACTCTGTACTGTCAGACCACTGTCTGTTAACCTTTGATTTTACTATTTCTGACTATTTGGCTCCTAAAGAAAAATATTATTACAGTAGATGCCTCTCAAATGATGCTTTTACCAAATTTATGCAGATTGTTTCCTCTATGCCATGTGTCAACACAACGGAAATAAGCTATAGACAGCTTGCTCCTTCTGTAATTGATAACATGGTGGATAGTGTTACAGCTTCTCTGCATCAGACTCTAGACTTGGTTGCCGCCTTAAAAAAGAAAAAGTCTTGTCAGAGATTTCTAACTCCTTGGTTCAACACAGAAACTCGTAGCTTAGAACAGAAGACTCGTCAATTAGAAAGAAAATGGCGCTCCACTAGATGAAATCTATTTAGCTTGGAGAAATCATCTTTTAATTTATAAAAAATCTCTTAGAAAAGCTAGAACAAGTTATTACTCTGCATTAATAGAAGAGAACAATAATAATCCCAGGTTTCTTTTCAGTACTGTAGTCAGGTTGACAAAGAGTCAGGACTCTGTCAATCCTAGCATTCCCTTAGAGCTTACTAGTCAGGACTTTATGAACTTTTTCAATAATAAAATTTCATCCATCAGAGATAAAATCAATCAGATTCTTCCCACAGTTAACTTAAATACTGTAACTACTACAACTCCTTCAATTGATGTCTGTCTTGATGAGTTTACTCCAATCGACCTTTGTGAGTTAGACAAAATAGTTTCCTCATCCAAACCTTCAACTTGTCTTTTAGACCCTATTCCTACCAGGTTATTTAAAGAAGTCTTCCCACTTATTGGTAGCCTTATTCTTCATATAATCAATTCTTCATTAACTTTAGGCCATGTACCGCAGGCTTTTAAAACGGCTGTAATTAAACCCTTACTCAAAAAGCCAACGCTAGATCCAGGAGCTTTAGCTAACTATAGACCAATCTCTAATCTCCCTTTCATTTCAAAAATCTTAGAAAGAGTTGTTGCTACGCAATTATTTGACCACCTTCAGGGAAATGGTTTACTTGAAGAGTTTCAATCTGGGTTTAGAATCCATCATAGTACTGAAACAGCCTTAGCGAAGGTCACTAACGACCTCCTCATTGCATCTGATAATGGACTAGTTTCTGTACTTGTCCTTTTAGACCTTAGTGCAGCTTTTGTCACTATCAATCATAATATTCTACTTGATAGATTAGAACACTATGTTGGACTTAATGGAACTTCGTTGCAGTGGTTTAGATCTTATTTATTTGATAGGTTCCAGTTTGTTCATGTAAATAATGAGTTTTCTTTCAACTCAAAGCTCAGTCATGGAGTTCCACAGGGATCTGTGCTAGGTCCTACTCTTTTTAGTTTATATATGCTTCCGTTAGGCAACATTATTAGAAAGCACTGTATACATTTTCATTGTTATGCTGATGACACACAATTATACGTGTCAATGAAGCCAGATGATAGTAATCAATTAGCCAAGTTAGAAGCCTGTCTTAAGGAAATCAAAGCTTGGATGACTTGTAATTTCCTGCTATTAAATTCAGATAAGACAGAAGTCATTCTTGTTGGTCCAAAAAACCTTAGAAATTCCTTTCCAAATCAAACTTTCAGTTTGGATGCAGTTACTCTTTCTCTTAATAGCTCTATGAGGAACCGAGTTATTTTTGATCAGGATTTGTCCTTCAATTCACATATTAAATTTGTTTCTAAGACTGCCTTCTATCATTTGCATAATATTGCCCAGATTAGGAGCATCTTGTCTCAGAGTGATGCTGAGAAACTGATCCACGCTTTTGTTAGCTTGAGATTAGATTATTGTAATTCTTTATTATCAGGCTGTCCTAAAACATCTTTAAAAAGTCTTCTGCTGATCCAAAATGCTACAGCAAGAGTTTTAACAGGTACTAGAAAGAGAGATCATATCTCTCCGGTTCTGGCCTCCCTTCATTGGCTTCCCATAGAGTTTAGAATTAAGTTTAAAATCCTTCTTCTTACTTACAAAGCTCTAAACAATCAGGCTCCTTTTTATTTAAAAGATCTGATACTACCGTATTGTCCTAACAGAGCACTACGCTCCCAAAATGCAGGATTACTTGTAATACCTAGAATCTCCAAAAGTACAATGGGAGGCAGAGCCTTCAGTTATCAAGCTCCTCTTCTGTGGAATCAGCTGCCAATCTGGATTCGGGAGTCAGACTCGATCTCTGTTTTTAAGAATAGGGCTAAAACCTACCTTTTTGATATAGCCTACAATTAGGGAGGGATCATGTGTTTCTGAACCCTCCCTTAGTTATGCTGCTAATAGGTTTAGTCAGCCGGGGGACCTCCAGTAATAGACTTGGCCTCACTCCTTTCCTCACTCTCAATGAAATATTTTTTTTGCTGGTCATTAACATTTGTTTGTTCTCTCCCATAGATTGAGTCCCCATCGTGCTGTTTGCTCTCTACATGTCTGTTCTTTTCTTCTTCTCTATCCCCTCACACCCCAGCCAGTTGCAGCAGATGACTGCCCCTCCCTGAGCCTGGTTCTGCTGGAGGTTTCTTCCTGTTAAAAGGGAGTTTTTCCTCTCCACCATCGCCAAGTGCTTGCTCACAGGGGATCGCCTGATTGCTGGGGTCTTTCTGCAACTGTGGGGGTTCCCCCTACAGTTGATAGTGCTATGAGATGACTGTTGTTGTGAAATGGCGCTATATAAATAAAGTTGAAAGTTGAGACAGCATTCATCCTACTTTGGATGGTGCTTCTCATTTATCTAACAATCTGGCATCTTTTTTATCCAAATATTCCAAAACCTTGACTACTCAGAGTTGGGACCGGGAAGCAGAGTCGCAGTCTTACACGCCTCTCTGCAGCTCCTCTTCATCCGCCACCCCTCAGCTTAGCCCCTGTCTTCCCCATCAGAGAATCATTGTCTGCTCCGTCCAAAGTAAATAAAAATATAATATATAAGCATCCCAAAGTGATTAAGCAAAATATTGGTAAAACTCAAATTAAACATAAAGCCTCTAAATTGAATGATTTGGCCTCTGTTCCTCCTCATAATTTAAAAATTAAATGTGGTTTATTAAATATTAGGTCTCTAACTCCCAAGTCTCTGTTAATCCATGATCTGTTAATTGATCATCAGGTTGATTTAATTTCCCTTACAGAGACTTGGTTAGGGCAGAAGTTCTGGTCGTGGAGGAGGAGTAGCAACAATTTACCATTCCAAATTACTAGTTAATGTAAAGCAAAAAACATGTTATAATTCCTTTGAGGGCCTGGTCCTCAGTATTGGGCACTCTAGCAATTTTAGGTTATACCCAATTTTATTTGCCATAGTTTATCATCTTCCATCAACCTACTCAGAATTTTTATCCGAATTTGCTGATTTCTTAGCTGATTTAGTGCTGAAATCTGATAGAATAATTATAGTAGGGGACTTTAATATACATGTGGATGTAGATAGTGACTGCCTTAATGTGGCATTTAATTCAATATTAGACTCGATTGGGTTTTCTCAGAAAGTAGGAAATTCTACTCATTACCTCCACCATACATTGGACCTTGTTCTGATATATGGCATAGAAATGGAAAATCTTGTAGTGTCTCCTCATAACCCTGTACTGTCGGACCATTGTCTGTTAACCTTTGATTTTACTATTTCTGACTATTTGGCTCCTAAAGAAAAATATTATTACAGTAGATGCCTCTCAGATGATGCTGTTACCAAATTTATGCAGATTGTTTCCTCTATGCCATGTGTCAACACAACGGAAATAAGCTATAGACAGCTTGTTCCTTCTGTAATTGATAACATGGTGGATAGTGTTACAGCTTCTCTGCATCAGACTCTAGACTTGGTTGCCGCCTTAAAAAAGAAAAAGTCTTATCAGAGATTTCTAACTCCTTGGTTCAACACAGAAACTCGTAGCTTAAAACAGAAGACTCGTCAATTAGAAAGAAAATAGCGCTCCACTAATTTAGATGAAATCTATTTAGCTTGGAGAAATCATCTTTTAATTTATAAAAAATCTCTTAGAAAAGCTAGAACGAGTTATTACTCTGCATTAATAGAAGCGAACAAGAATAATCCCAGGTTTCTTTTCAGCACTGTAGCCAGGTTGACAAAGAGTCAGGACTCTGTCAATCCTAGCATTCCCTTAGAGCTTACTAGTCAGGACTTTATGAACTTTTTCAATAATAAAATTTCATCCATCAGAGATAAAATCAATCAGATTCTTCCCACAGTTAACTTAAATACTGTAACTACTACAACTCCTTCAATTGATGTCTGTCTTGATGAGTTTACTCCAATCGACCTTTGTGAGTTAGACAAAATAGTTTCCTCATCCAAACCTTCATCTTGTCTTTTAGACCCTATTCCTACCAGGTTATTTAAAGAAGTCTTCCCACTTATTGGTATCTTTATTTTTCATATAATCAATTCTTCATTAACTTTAGGCCATGTACCGCAGGCTTTTAAAACGGCTGTAATTAAACCCTTACTCAAAAAGCCAACGCTAGATCCAGGAGCTTTAGCTAACTATAGACCAATCTCTAATCTCCCTTTCATTTCAAAAATCTTAGAAAGAGTTGTTGCTACACAATTATTTGACCACCTGCAGGGAAATGGTTTACTTGAAGAGTTTCAATCTGGTTTTAGAATCCATCATAGTACTGAAACAGCCTTAGCGAAGGTCACTAACGACCTCCTCATCGCATCTGATAATGGACTTGTTTCTGTACTTGTCCTTTTGGACCTTAGTGCAGCTTTTGATACTATCGATCATAATATTCTACTTGATAGATTAGAACACTATGTTGGACTTAATGGAACTTCGTTGCAGTGGTTTAGATCTTATCTGATAGGTTCCAGTTTGTTCATGTAAATAATGAGTTTTCTTTCAACTCAAAGCTTAGTCATGGAGTTCCACAGGGATCTGTGCTAGGCCCTACTCTTTTTAGTTTATATATGCTTCCGTTAGGCAACATTATTAGAAAGCACTGTATACATTTTCATTGTTATGCAGATGACACACAATTATACCTGTCAATGAAGCCAGATGATAGCAATCAATTAGCCAAGTTAGAAGCCTGTCTTAAGGAAATCAAAGCTTGGATGACTTGTAATTTCCTGCTATTAAATTCAGATAAGACAGAAGTCATTCTTGTTGGTCCAAAAAAACCTTAGAAATACCTTTCCAAATCAAACTTTCAGTTTGGATGTGGTTACTCTTTCTCTTAATAGCTCTGAGAGGAACCTTGGAATTATTTTTGATCAAGATCTGTCCTTCAATTCACATATTAAATTTGTTTCTAATACTGCGTTCTATCATTTGGGTAATATTGCCAAGATTAGGAGCATCTTGTCTCAGAGTGATGCTGAGAAACTGATCCACGCTTTTGAGATTGAGATTCAACTTTATTGTCATTACACATGTATGAATACAAGGTAACGAAACGTGACTTGGCATTTGGGCACGCTCTGCAGAGCGCATCCAAGGCCGGGGCAGCCGCTAGGCGCCAGTCATAAAGAAGAAAGGGAAAAAAAAGAAAAAGAGAATGGATATGACACAGTAGGTGAGAGAAAAAAACATGTTTTATCAGAATAACGCTCGGCAAGTGAGCGAAATTTTGATTGCAGGCAAAAAAAAACCTCAGTGCACATTTAGCAGACATTTAGCAGGAGATCACACACAAAAGTTGAGAGGCAGTGTATTGTATGCATGTAATGTTGTATGCATTGTGTAGTGTAAATGTAAAAGTTTTTAGTGAGCAGCAGAGGGCGCCTCCTGGCAGTGGATAGATGTTATAATCATGTGACTTATAAACAAGTCCAGAGTCTATCTCTCTTGCTCTCTCTCTTGCTTGCAGAAGGCACATGGGCATTGTCCTTGAGGGTCCAATCCGCTGACGACAACAACTGATTGTCGATTGTTTGGGTAGACATAAGAGCCGGTCCTTCCGCTTATCTCAATCAGGAGGAATGTAAACACGGGGCAAACAAGGTCAAATCAAATCAAATCAGCACAGTGCACTCAGAGAATAGAATTTGTCCTCACCCGTGTAATTCTGTGCTTCCATTATATGTGCAGGCTTAAACTGTTTTTCCATGGAGAGCACAGGGCTCCAGATGTATTCCTCCACTGAATCACTGTCATTCAGTTCACCGTTTGCCGCTACTCGTGCCCTCCCCAACTGGTCGAATTTGATGAAGGAGCTTGCCGGGTCCGCTTTGATCAGCTCTCTCACCTTCCTTCAATTTCTGATGCATCAGGGAACTCCACAGCCAAAAATAGAAGTCCTGAGATCATAACCAATAATGTTTCCACAGACGCATGAATTCCAATGTCCATGAGTCTCCTCGTAAGTTCCAATTCTTGGGCTCCCCCTTGGCCCAATTCTTGTTGAAAAATAGTGACAATAGCACATTTAAGCCGCTTCCAAATCCATAATTTCTGTTTAGATTAAGATTCAGCAGAAGAAGAGCAACTAAACACAGACAAAAACGCAACATTGCAAAAGCTGGGAATAGATCAGGAAGGCAGGAGAGGAGGGAAGAAAAATGCGACTGCTCTCTCTCAAGGCAAGAAGGTTAGCTCGAGATTAGATTATTGTAATTCTTTATTATCAAGTTGTCCTAAAACATCTTTAAAAAGTCTTCAGCTGATCCAAAATGCTGCAGCAAGAGTTTTAACAGATACTAGAAAGAGAGATCATATCTCTCCGGTTCTTGCCTCCCTTCATTGGCTTCCCATAGAGTTTAGAATTAAGTTTAAAATTCTTCTTCTTACTTACTGTTGAATATTTAATAGTTCAGAATGGTTTATACACATAAGTTGATTAGTTATTACATATTGAAATACACGTGAAAATAGACAGATATTATAAACATTTTATCGTTAATCAGAAAGGCTATTTATAGAAGTAACTTAATTAGAATCCCAAAGGTGTTTTCCTTTAATGCAGTCGTTAGACATTGTCCACTAGACGGCGCTGGTGCTGTACCTTTGGCCATGAAATGTTATTGTTCAAGCTGCAGACCGAAGAAGAAGAAGTCAGTGCTAAGCGATGCAGTGCTATCAGAGAGACGGATGCATGTTAGTCAGCGGGAACAACAAATGTGTTGTAAACTGAGATGCAGCATTCTCCAGTAAAGCCAAATGAAGGTAAAGTTGGGTGTTTGGACATTCTTTCTTTATGACAACTGATGTTACAGCTAAATCCACAACATATTTTTTGGTGCCGAAACCCGGGAACCGGAAGCTGGGAAGCGGGAAAAGTGAAGAGAGAACGTTGTTGGGATTAAGCCGATAGCTGTAACAACACGGAGACAAAAGGAAAAAATGTCGGAGTGACTTCAAAGGCTAAAACAGAAACGGACCATGCTGCGGACGTCCGTTACAAAGCTGCTGCAAATTATACAAGATGAAACAAGTAAGACTGATATAAACAGTGACCGTTTGCGGGAGCTGTTAGCCATGTTGTCACAGAAAGAGAAAAGCCTGCAAGACATTGAACCCGATATAGAGCAGGAGATCCCTTTGGACGAGTTAGATGCGGACATGGTGCGGACACTTGAGTATCAGGACAACACAAATTTATGGAGGACGCGGGCAGAGAGAGCGATTGAACGGGCTGCCTTACAGCAACAAGAACAGGCAAGAGACGCCACCGTATCAGCGAATCCACATCGGCTGAGTGACGTGAGTACACGGTCAAATACAAGCAGACCCTCGGTAAAGCTACCCAAGCTCTCAATAAACAAATACAACGGAGAAGTGTGCATGTGGCAGGAGTTTTGGGACCAATTCGAAAATGCAATTCACCAAAACCCAGATTTGAGCAAAACTGAAAAGTTCACTTACTTGAAGTCATATCTCATCGGGCCAGCTGCACGCGCCGTCGCAGGGCTGAAGGTAACTGACATGAACTATGATGCTGCAGTAGACATGCTTAAGCAAAGATTTGGAAGGAAAGAGCTCATTGTAAGTGCACACATGTCTAAGTTACTAAATCTAAGCCCAGTTAAAAGGTCCTCAGACATTGTTGCCTTGAGACAACTTTTTGATGACATTGAAGTACAAATCAGAAGCCTAGAAGCTTTAGGAGTCATGTCAGACAGTTATGGAGGTTTACTGTGCCCCATACTGTTCAAAATGATTCCTGCTGATCTTGCCCTTGAGTACACCCGCAAGACAGATATAGGGCAAAAGCGGGATGTTGATAGCCTTGTAAAGTTTTTGCAACAAGAAGTTGAAAGCAGGGAGCGTGCTGCACATTTGACACAAATGAGAGCGAATCATAAAGATACACACTGCAAACCAGATTCAAGCAGCGAGAGGTGGAAAAGACCTAATGTGCCCTCAGCTGCAGCCCTCCACACAGGCAGTTCGAATACACCATTTGTGCACAGTTGCATATTCTGTAACAGTACCAGCCACAAGTCAGAACAGTGCACGGAAGACACAGTCACAAGCAGGAAAGAAAAGCTAAAGAAAATAGGAAGGTGCTTCATATGCCTAAAGCCCAGACATCTTGCTCGAGACTGTAGATCCAAAAATGTGACATGCACTGATTGTGGAAGGAGACATCATGCTGTTGTGTGTGACAGAAGTGAGCAACCAATAGAAAGGACAGATGCCACTGAAAACACGAGTGATACAGTGGTCTCCTCAGTATTTCCATATGCAGCCAAACCAACCCCAGAAAAATGTGAAACAGTACTGTTGCAAACTGTGAGAGCAAGGATTGAAGGACCTGGAGAAAAGAAGATTGTGCGTTGCTTAATTGATGGAGGAAGCCAACGGAGTTTTGTCCATGAGAAGCAAGTGAAGGATTTAAAACTGCCAATACTAAAACAAGAGACATTAAACCTTCACACGTTTGGCTCAAAAAACCCAGTGACCACAAAATGCAATGTCATAAAACTAGTCCTGGAGAATGTGAGAAACAAAGATCAGAAAATCGAGATTGAAGCTGTTCAAACCCCACAGATTTGTACTGCAGTCATGAAAGTCCCCAGTGAACACATCCAACGGCAGCTGGAGAAAAAAGGGCTACCAGTAGCAGATGTGTCAGCGGGAGACAAAGATGGTTTGGAGCTATCAGTACTGATCGGAGCAGATTACTACTGGAGAGTAGTCACAGGTAAAACTGAGAGACTGTCAGACGCTTTGGTTGGCATAGAAACCAGATTCGGCTGGGCAGTGCAAGGACCAGTTGTCATGTCTAGTATGAATGAAGCAACATGTATGCACATTGGACTCAGTGAAGACTCAGTGGAGATCTCAAACCAGCTAAGAACATTTTGGGAGATCAAGTCGCTGGGCATCACTACTAAAGGTGAGGAAACACCTGATGACAAGAAAGCCAAGGAGAGCTTTGACAGGTCAGTCAGATTCATTAATGAGAGATATGAAGTGGCGTTGCCATGGCGCCAAGACACACCCGAACTGTCAGACAACAAGAAGGTTGCACAAAAGAGGTTTGAAACCCTGAAAAGAAAGCTGAAATCTGACGTGACACTGTTTAAAAGATACAACGATGTAATAGAGGATTACACAGAACAAGGAATATGTGAAGATGTGGCAGAGAGCAGTCATTCAGCAGAGACAGAGAATGTAACCTACTACTTACCTCATCATGCTGTAATCAGAGAGGACAAAGTAACTACCAAGTTAAGGGTAGTGTTTGATGCTTCGTCACATGAAGAAGGTTGTTCCTCTTTAAATGACTGTTTATTACCTGGTCCAAACCTGAATGCTGACCTCATGAGCATTTTGATCAGATTCAGACAAAATCCTGTAGCTTTCACAGCAGACATTACTAAAGCTTTCCTTCAGATATCGATAACTGAAAGTGACAGAGATGCTGTGAGATTTTTGTGGCTTACAGGACCCCCAGATGTTGAAGGCACCAACACGCGTATAATGAGAATGGCACGTGTTGTGTTTGGAGTAACTTCAAGTCCATTTTTACTTGCAGCCACTATCAGACATCATCTGGAGAAATATGAAGCTGACCAACCAGACACAGTAAAACTAATGAGAGACTCACTTTATGTGGATGATCTGATCGCTAGCTCAAGTAACTCAGACGAGGCATACAGACTTACTACAGGAGCAAGAGAAATACTGGCTGCTGCCAACATGAACCTCTGTAAGTGGACAACAAACTCCCTTGAACTGAGAACCAAGTGGTCAAACAGCAAGCTTGATTTCACACAAGAAACAGAAACACATGGAGGTGTGTTGAAAGTACTTGGTTTGGTGTGGAGACCGGACACAGATGACTTTGCCTTTGACCTCAAACATTTGATGAACATTCTAAAAGGAAAAGAAAACACAAAGAGGAGTGTTTTGAGATCATCCGCCAGAATCTTTGATCCTATAGGGTTCCTAACGCCATTTACTATTCGAGTTAAATGTCTGTTTCAGGAAATGTGGCGACGGGGCCTGAGCTGGGACGACGAGCTGCCTCCAGACCTTTCACAGGCATGGCAGCAGTGGTGCATGGAGCTTCCTCAGATCCACCAAATAGTCATTCCGCGGTGGTATGGAACAGAAAAACTGTCAGATGAATCACAAGTTCTCCATGTCTTCACAGATGCAAGCGAAAAGGCGTATGGCGCAGTTGCGTATCTACAAGGACAAACAGCAGAAGGAGAGACTGTTACTGCGCTCGTTGCATCCAAGTCAAGAGTGGCACCAATCAAAACAATCACACTGCCACGCTTGGAACTGATGGGAGCTGTGATTGGATCAAGGTTGGCAAATAACCTTTTGAAGGCACTGAATATGCAGATCACTCAACTCAGAATGTGGTCAGACTCCATGATAGTGATTCACTGGATTCGCAGTTCATCAAAGAAATGGAAACAGTTTGTTGCCAACAGAGTGATGGAGATACAAACTTTGACACCACCAGAACTATGGACACATTGTAATGGAAAGGTGAACCCAGCTGATCTCACCACAAGAGGTCAGTCCGCATCAAGGTTGAAAGAGGAAAATCTCTGGTGGTCAGGCCCATCATTTTTGAAAGAAAAGGAGCTTCAAACTACACCGCCAGAAACAGCACAAGAAATACTATCAGAAGAAGAGGTTAAAGCTGAGCTAAAGGCAAGTCAAGTCGCAGTACATCTCAGTAACAGTGAAAGAGTGCAATCTGAACCATTGCTACGGCTGGACAAATACAGCAAACTACAGACTGTACTAAGAGTAACTGCATGGATTCAAAGATTTCTCCACAACTGTCATTCAAAGCAAAGACAAAGGGGAGAACTAACAGCAGAGGAAATGGCAAAATCTGAAAAGGTATGGATACGTGAAGCGCAACTTAACAGTTTTGAAAGAGAAATAACAGAGTTGAAAACTGGAGAAAATGTGCACAAAGACTCAAAAATCAGAGACTTTAAACCCTTTCTAGACGAGCAAGGCTTAATCTGTGTAGGAGGAAGGCTGCATCAGTCAAACATGAGTTTCAATGAGCAGCACCCATGGTTGTTACCCTCAAATCACAGATTTGCACAACTTCTGATAAAATACAGTCACGAAAATGTCATGCATTCAGGCATGAGAGACACTCTAGTTCATCTACGAGAGAAGTATTGGATTCCACGCGCAAGACAGTTAGTCAAAAAATGCATTTCAGACTACTGTCTGTAAAAGATTCAAAGTAAAAACAGCACAGCAAACAGTTGCACCTCTACCCAAAGACAGAGTTACTGAAGCACCGCCGTTTGAAGTCACAGGTGTTGACTTGCAGACCCACTGTTTGTAAAGTCCAAGAATTCTGCAGAGAAGGCGTACCTAGCACTTTTCACCTGTGCAGTTACACGTGCAGTGCACCTTGAACTAGTATCGAGTCTATCAACAGAAAGTTTCCTTTTGGCATTCAAGAGATTTATTTCACGGAGAGGACTTTGTAGAGTAATCTACTCGGACAATGCAAAAACGTTCAAGAGAGCAGATCAAGATCTAAAGGAACTGTGGAAGGCTATGAAGGAGCCAGAGCTGCTGGAATATTTTTCTGAAAAGGGAATCAAGTGGAAATTTATTGCAGAAAGAGCGGCTTGGTGGGGTGGTTTTTGGGAAAGGGAAAAGACTTACCTCTTTACCACCAAAGCCATTTTCCACAACAGGTCAGATAGCAAATGCAAATAAAGAAAGGCTGACCCGAAGATGGAAATATCGCCATAGACTTGTCAAGGAATTTTGGAACAGATGGAGGAGGGAGTATTTGCTGGACCTCAGATCGGCTCACACTCGTCATACCCCAAATCCAACACAACTCAAACCAGGAGATTTGGTCCTCATTGGAGATGACAAGATACCACGTCAAACATGGAAAACAGGACTAATCATAGAGGTGTTCCCAGGGAGAGATGGACTAGTCAGATCCTGCGCTGTGCGCACTCCAACTGGAACGACATTAAGAAGACCAGTTCAGCTACTATATCCTTTTGAAGTTAATATTTGAACTGTCTTCTTGGGGGGGAGGGTGTTGAATATTTAATAGTTCAGAATGGTTCATACACATAAGTTGATTAGTTATTACATATTGAAATACACGTGAAAATAGACAGATATTATAAACATTTTATAGTTAATCAGAAAGGCTATTTATAGTAGTAACTTAATTAGAATCCCAAAGGTGTTTTCCTTTAATGCAGTCATTAGACATTGTCCACTAGACGGCACTGGTGCTGTACCTTTGGCCATGAAATGTTATTGTTCAAGCTGCAGACCGAAGAAGAAGAAGTCAGTGCTAAGCGATGCAGTGCTGTCAGAGAGACGGATGCATGTTAGTCAGCGGGAACAACAAATGTGTTGTAAACTGAGATGGAGCATTCTCCAGTAAAGCCAAAGGAAGGTAAAGTTGGATGTTTGGACATTCTTTCTTTATGACAACTGATGTTACAGCTAAATCCACAACACTTACAAAGCTCTAAACAATCAGGCTCCTTTTTATTTAAAAGATCTGATACTACCGTATTATCGTAACAGAGCACTACGCTCCCAAAGTGCAGGATTACTTGTAATACCTAGAGTCTCCAAAAGTACAATGGGAGGCAGAGCCTTCAGTTATCAAGCTCCTCTCCTGTGGAACCAGCTGCCAATCTGGATTCGGGAGTCAGACTCGATCTCTGTTTTTAAGAATAGGGATAAAACCTACAGTGGGGCAAAAAAGTATTTAGTCAGCCACCAATTGTGCAAGTTCTCCCACTTAAAAGACGAGAGACGTCTCCAATTTTCATCACAGGTATACCTCAACTATGAGAGACAAAATGAGAAAAAAAAATTCAGAAAATCACATTGAATGATTTTTAATGAATTAATTGGTAAATTCCTCAGTAAAATAAGTATTTTGTCAATAACAAAAGTTCATCTCAATACTTTATGTACCCTTCGTTGGCAATGACAGAGGTCAAACGTTTTCTGTAAGTCTTCACAAGGTTTTCACACACTGTTGCTGGTATTTTGGCCCATTCCTCCATGCAGATCTCCTCTAGAGCAGTGATGTTTTGGGGCTGTCGCTGGGCAACACGGACTTTCAACTCCCTTCAAAGATCTCCTATGGGGTTGAGATCTGGAGACTAGCCTAGGCCACTCCAGGACCTTGAAATGCTTCTTACGAAGCCACTCCTTCGTTGCCCGGGCGGTGTGTTTGGGATCATTGTCATGCTGAAAGACCCAGCCACGTTTCATCTTCAATGTCCTTGCTGATGGAAGGAGGTTTTCACTCAAAATCTCACGATACATGGCCCCATTCATTCTTTCCTTTACACGGATCAGTCGTCCTGGTCCCTTTGAAGAAAAACAGCCCCAAACTATGATGTTTCCACCCCCATGCTTCACAGTAGGTATGGTGTTCTTTCTCCTCCAAACACGACAAGTTGAGTTTTTACCACAAAGTTGTATTTTGGTTTCACCTGACCATATGACATTCTCCCAATCCTCTTCTGGATCATCCAAATGCTCTCTAGCAAACTTCAGACGGGCCTGGACATGTACTGGCTTAAGCAGGGGGACACGTCTGGCACTGCAGGATTTGAGTCCCTGGCGGCGTAGTGTGTTACTGATGGTAGCCTTTGTTACTTTGGTCCCAACTCTCTGCAGGTCATTTACTAGGTCCTCCCGTGTGGTTGTGGGATTTTTGCTCACCGTTCTTGTGATCATTTTGACTCCACGGGGTGCGATCTTGTGTGGAGCCCCAGATCGAGGGAGATTATCAGTGGTCTTGTATGTCTTCCATTTTCTAATAATTGCTCCCACAGTTGATTTCTTCACACCAAGCTGCTTACCTATTGCAGATTCAGTCTTCCCAGCCTGGTGCAGGTCTACAATTTTGTTTCTGGTGTCCTTTTGACAGCTCTTTGGTCTTGGCCATAGTGGAGTTTGGAGTCTGACTGTTTGAGGTTGTGGACAGTTGTCTTTTATACTCATAACGAGTTCAAACAGGTACCATTAATACAGGTGATGAGTGGAGGACAGAGGCGCCTCTTAAAGAAGTTGTTACAGGTCTGTGAGAGCCAGAAATCTTGCTTGTTTGTAGGTGACCAAATACTTATTTTACCGAGGAATTTACCAATTAATTCATTAAAAATCCTTCAATGTGATTTTCTGGATTTTTTTTTTCTCATTTTGTCTCTCATAGTTGAGGTATACCTATGATGAAAATTGGAGACCTCTCTCATCTTTTAACCACTTGCACTCCGGGCAATTTTCCTAAAAATGCAAAAAAAAACCGTGCCCAAAGTAAATCGAAAGCTGTTATTCAACCCTTTGCAGCATCTTCATGGGGTTGGTTTCATTTAAAAGAAAACACTTTGAATTTTTTGGCAAAAAAAACATAATCTCTCTACGTGCTCCGGCCACTGAGTTACAGTCATCTAAACATACTGAACTTGAAGAAAAAAAATTTGGACACAGTGTTTTTTTGGATACAAATGCTTGTAAATAACACACAGCTGTCCGATCCGGCTGGAAAATGCAACAGAAATGTAGAACCAAGTGTTATCCAGCTGAGATCCAAATTTGGTAACAATACCACAAAAAATGAATATTTTACACAGCTTTGTTCTCAGGTTGTTCCCAGGCGTTATGGAACTGTGCCAAATGGCACAGTTTGGAAAAACGTCTGTAACTTTTGAATAATTCAATGTAGAATCTTCATTTTAGGCTCTAATGAAAGGTCACACTCAGGGCTGTGTGTGTGTGTGTGTGTGTGTGTGTGTGTGTGTGGGCGGGGGGGGTCGTTCCCCCCCCCCCCCCCCCCCGCTACCGAGGACCAAATTCGGCCCTCGCTACAAGACGGAATACACTTTTTTTTTTTCCTTGCATGTTTTCACAGCGGCTCCCCCCCTTCCCCTCGCTACTGTGTGTATGGGGGGGGAACCGTGAACGGACCGTGAACGCCCCCCCCCCCCCTCGGTACAGAAGAGGGCCATCGCTACATGATGGAATAGACTGATATGCTTTCCCCCGCCGACCGAGGAGTGTTCGGACCGTGCCCCCCCCCTCCTCTTCTGCAGCGGGTGGGGGGGGGGGGGCGTTCACGGTCCGAACACGGCAAATGAACCGTTTATCGCGGCGCACGCACTTCGTATTTCGTGCGCAGTACAGTTGTAAATTACCGATCGGTCAAAAGTCATTTTTGGATTACAGTTTTCAGGGATAAATAATAATTTAGCTTATAACACCTTACCTCTTCAAAGCAGCAGAGTCGTGGCGAACAGCTCTTGCCACGCGTCAGACGAACGCGACGCTGCTCCGCTCGTGGATCCCGATCAACATAATTCCATTACATATTGCCGTTTTGGCGAATGATTTACGACTTTTGTCGTCAGCCTCCGTCTATTCTGCTGGAATGAGTGCAGGTCCCGCTTGTGGGTGTTCTCCATGCTGCTGGGTGAGCCTGGGTCTGTAGGAGATTTGTCCAGCGTCCTTTGTTTTCATCTGTGGCAGCAGTAAATATCGCTTCACCCAGCCAGAATTTCTGTGCTTCAATTGGCTCCTGCGTTCACAGTAGGCGGGTCCTCCTTCCTAGATTTTCATTCATTGGTTCTTCAAGGTTTCAGAAACCCAATTCAAGGCTCTTATTAGTCGAATGAGAGGTCAATCAGATGAACTAATCTCTTCGCGGCTGTCTCTGCAGTTTTTTTTTGAGTGGCGCTTGGACGCTACTACATCACCATCACCACCATCATGCGTCATGCGCACGAGGGCGCACGAGCGCGCTCTCGCGCGCCCTCGTGCGCCCTCGTGCGTCATAGGACGCAGAGACTTGCCCGCCCGCGGAACAACGGAGCGCAAGTGGTTAAGTGGGAGAACTTGCACAATTGGTGGCTGACTAAATACTTTTTTGCCCCACTTTACCTTTTTGATATAGCCTACAATTAGGGAGGGATCATGTGTTTCTGAACCCTCCCTTAGTTATGCTGCTAATAGGTTTAGTCAGCCGGGGGACCTCCAGTAATGCACTGGGCCTCACTCCTTTCCTCACTCTCAATGAAATATTTTTTTTTGCTTGTCATTAACATTTGTTTGTTCTCTCCCATAGATTGAGTGTACATGTCTGTTCTTTTCATCTTCTCTATCCCCACACCCCCCAGCCAGTCGCAGCAGATGACTGCCCCCCCCCGAGCCTGGTTCTGCTGGAGGTTTCTTCCTGTTAAAAGGGAGTATTTCCTCTCCACCGTCGCTAAGTGCTTGCTCACAGGGGATCGCCTGATTGCTGGGGTCTTTCTGCAACTTTGGGGGTTCCCGCTACAGTTGATAGTGCTATGAGATGACTGTTGTTGTGAAATGGCGCTATATAAATAAAGTTGAATTGAATTGAATTAATAACGAGTTCAAACTGGTGCCATTAATACAGGTAACGAGTGGAGGACAGAGGAGCCTCTTAAAGAAGTTGTTACAGGTCTGTGAGAGCCAGAAATCTTGCTTGTTTGTAGGTGACCAAATACTTATTTTACTGAGGAATTTACCAATTAATTCATTAAAAATCCTTCAATGTGATTTTCTGGATTTTTTTTTTTCCCTCATTTTGTCTCTCATAGTTGAGGTATACCTATGATGAAAATTGGAGACCTCTCTCATCTTTTAAGTGGGAGAACTTACACAATTTGTGGCTGACTAAATACTTTTTTGCCCCACCGTGAGTGTATATATATATATATATATATACTGTATATGTATAAATCTGTGATACCCGATTGTAATCAGGTGGATAGCAAGCTTGCAGAAATAAATTTTACACTTAAATATTGCAGCCGATATGCGTAGAACACTGATAAAACCTTGGACAACAATATACTGTGAATTTGTAGCAATGGGATTGAGTTATGATAGCACAAATTAAGCCTACTTACCAGTTCGTTTGGTGGGTTCTCCGTGTTGTTTTGATATCTTCACCTCTCTGATGCGCAAGGGATTATGGGATACATCAATACCCCGAATAGCTAACGCCATAGCTAGTCATAGCACCTAACACCGACACAAAGAAGCGACTCTGTCCCCGGTGATTGGGGCTCGCTGGACGAACTAACCGAGGCAACAGTTGGACGGGAGCCAGATCAGAGTTCAAGTACAGTGGTGGTAGGAGACGGGGACCAGTGGCGGTCCACCGGGGCCCCAGCCGGATAAGAGCCGGAATCGGAGCCCAGTTACAGCGGCGAGACTCGGCGGAGTCGCGAAGGAATTAGGTATACGTTTTCATTTTTTATACGATTTTTATTGTATACGTTTTCATCATGGAATCTGCCGGAGAAAAATCACAAATAAGCTTGAAACCCAAACGAAAATTACAGTCTTTTCATGAGAAATACTCCAAAGCATTTCCAGGAATTATTATTTGCTCAAGAAAGGGTGAAAATTTCACATTTGCTGAGGGAAAAGGTCAAGAGAAATGTCATTTATCAACATTTGTTAAATGCATGATTATGTACTAAGAGAATATTACCATAGAGTTTGTCCTTGATCTTTTCCATCAGCATATCTGCATTGACAATTTAAGGAAAATAGAAACATGATTGTTGAAGAAATATGAGGTTGTTAGCCACATTTTAACTTGAATTAATGCTAATATTTGTTTGGCGTCGGGGGGCTTTGCTCCCCTGAACCCCCCACCAGGACTTTGTCCTGGACCTACCGGGGCCTGCGGCCCCTGGACCCCAGCTAGCTACTAGGCTTTTCAGGTTTTAAAAGTTGTCAGGTATGTAGAACTATATACATCATAGCCTAATATATGATGACCCGTATAAACACATAAATCATCCCATTGCACAAGAAGGACTATCAGGAGCAGAGTGAAATGTGAGGTACCAGTTAGTCTGTAAGGTGCAGTGTGGCAGCATAGCTATGACCAGAATACAACATCATAGTGAGTTATTGTACAGTGAAATTGCATGTGGCAGGAAAGATTTCCTGTACCTGGCCGTTCGACAACGAAGCTGTAGTAGTCTACTGGAGAAAGTACTTCGCTGCCCATCTGGTGTGTGGTGGAGGGGGTGATCAGGATTGTTCATGATGGATCGCAGTTTATTTAGTGTTCTCCTCTCCACCACTGTCTCAAAGGTCTCCAGTCTGAGACCAATTACAGAGCCAGCCCTCTTGATAATCTTGTCAAGTCTGTTGGTATCTCTGGCCCTGATACTGCTACCCCAACAGACCGCAGCAAAGAAGATGGCGCTGGCGACAACAGTCTGGTAGAAAAGCTCCAGCATCCTGCTGCACACGTTGAAGGATCTCAGCTTTCTCAGGAAGTAGAGTCTGCTCATCCCCGTTTTGTGCGCAGCATCGGTGTTGGATCTCCAGTCCAACCCGCTGCTGATCCTGACACCCAGATATTTGTAGTCTTCAACCACTCCCACATCCTCCCCCCCTGATCTGCAGTGGCTGAGAAGGAGCCTTCCTCTTCCTGAAGTCAATCACCATCTTCCTGGTCTTGCTGACATTCAACCTCAGGTGATTCTGTTCCGTCCACTCCACAAATCTGTCTACCAGTGCCCTGTACTCCCTCTCCTCTCCTCCTCTTATACACCCCACAACAGCTGAGTCATCAGAGAATTTTTGCAGGTGACATGACTCAGTGTTGTACTGAAAGTCTGTGGTGTATAAGGTAAAAAGAAAAGGAGAGAACACAGTCCCCTGTGGCGTTCCCGTATCACTAGCCACCACTCCAGACAAGACACTGCCCAGCCTGACAAACTGTGGTCTGCCTGTCAGGTAGTCGGTAATCCGGGAGATTACAGAGCTGTCAACCCCCATCACCCGCAGCTTCTAACCCAGCAGCAGTGGCTGGATGGTGTTAAAGGCACTGGAGAAATCAAAAAAAGTGATTCTCACAGTATCTCCTCCACCATCCAGGTGCAGATGGGTTCATTGCAGCAGGTAGATGACAGCATCTTCAACTCCTAAATGGGGCTGATATGCAAACTGCAGAGGGTCCAGCCACGTCTTCACCTGCGGCCTCAGGTGGGCTAAGACCAGTCTCTCCAGGACCTTCATCACATGAGATGTGAGGGCAACTGGTCGGTAGTCATTTAGATCCGATGGAGATGACTTCTTGGAGTCATCTCCAAGAAGTGCAAGCACTCCAAGGAGTGCTTGCTCACAGGGGATCGCCTGATTGCTGGGGTCTTTCTGCAACTGTGGGGGTTCCCCCTACAGTTGATAGTGCTATGAGATGACTGTTGTTGGGAAATGGCGCTATATAAATAAAGTTGAATTGAATTGAATTCTTGGGGACAGGAACCAGGCAGGATGTCTCCCACAGCACCGGTACTCTCTCCAGACTCAGGCTCAGGTTGTACAGGTGTTTCAGTACTGGAGCTAGTTGGTTGGCACAGGTCCTCAGGATCCTAGCGGAGATGTCATCCGGGCCCGAAGCCTTCCGCTGACGGAGTCTCTCCAGCTGTTTCTCCACCTGATCTGTAGTCACCGTGAAGTGAGGGAGGGTCCTGGAGCCCCCTGAGGAGGAGGAGGGGGGAGATGGAGAGAGGTTCTGCACGGGAGCGTGGGTGGGGAGCGGTGTGTGGGGGCTGGTTGTGTTGCTCGGGTGACAGAGTGTGAGTTGAACCTATTAAAAAACAGATTCAGTTCCTCAGCTCTCTCCTGGCTCCCAGATGGCTGCCCGACTTTCCCCTTGTACCCAGTTATTTGTTTCATTCCCTCCCACACATCTTTAGTGTTATTTTGCCTGAGTTTCTCTTCCAACTTCCTCCTATAATTGTCCTTGCACCTCCTCAGCATCTCTCTCAGCTCATGCTGCACTCCCCTCAGCTTCTCCTTGTCTCCAGCCCTAAAAGCTCTCTTGTTTTTGTTCAGAAGTGCTTTCAGGTCACTGGTGACCCATGGTCTGTTGTTGGAGAAGCAGTGTACAGTCTGAGCTGGCATGGTCATGTCTTCACAGAATCTAATGTATTCTGTGATGCAGTCGGTCATATTGCCTATGTCCACCCCATGTGGTTCACAGAGTACGCTGCAGTCCATCATCTCGAAGCAGTCCTGCAGTACATCAGCAGCCTCCTGTGTCCACCTCCTCACAGTCCGTGTATAAACAGGCTGCCTTTGCACAAGGGGAACGTACTTGGGTGTTAACATGACCATGCAGTGATCTGATTTACCAATGTGGGGTAGAGCTGTGGCACTATATGCATCTCTGACATTGGCATACAGTAGATCCAGTGTTTTGTTCTCTCTGGTGGGACAGTCAACAAACTGGTGAAAGTTGGGTAAAGTTTTTCCCACTGAGACATGGTTAAAATCACCTGTGATGGCCATGAATGCATCCGGGTGCTTCACCAGTAATGTGGCCGCAGTGGAGCTGATGATGTCACAGGCCACCGCTGCGTCAGCTGACAGAGGGACGTGGACGATAATAATTAACGCACACTTCATTTCTCGCAGCATATAATAAAGTCTCATACTGACAGCCAGCAGTTCAGTGTCCGGGCTGCAGCACTTTTCCTTCACATAAATGTGCCTGGGATGACACCACTGCTCATTAACAAGAAGTGCCACTCCTCCTTCTCTCTTTTTCCTGCTGGTTTTCACATCTCTGTCCCCCCGTATAGTCTTGAAGCCAGGTATCTCTACGTTTACATCCGGGATCTGTGAGTGTAACCACGTCTCTGTAAAACACATGAAACTACACTCACGATACTCCTTTTGTGTCCTGACCAGCGCTGTGATCTCATCTGTTTTGTTATAGTGGATATAATATAGATATAGTGGACTATACAGTAAAGTCAATATAACAACAAAATTAACCACTTTTAGACACTACTGGGTCTTTTTTCGTGGCACAGTTAATGACGTCATCACATGAGACAGTAAAATGTAAGACTAACAGTAGTTAAAAAAAACAACTACATGTTATTTGTAGTAAATATGTATTAAATTGTTTTTGCTGAATTATTTAATATAAATACCTTAAGGTAGTTGATGTTGTGATGTGAAGCTCTTCTCTCACTGCTCCGTTGGCTGCACATTCACTATATAGTACACTATACGTATGAGGAAGGAGTTTGTATTTTTCCTTTTCTTTTTATACTGTGCACACCAATGAAGAGAGAGAGAAACACCATTTCAGTTCTCCTGTATGTCCTGTACCAAAAGCCAGTTTAGAAAGCTTGGGATCAGTCCGCCAAGGTCTCCGCCTTTGACCGCCATCTGATCCACATAGCACCCGACCCCCATGATCCCTCCTGCAGGTGGTGAGCCCACTGGAGGGCGGACCCATGTAACTCCTTCGGGCTGAGCCCGGCCGGGTCCCATGGGTGGAAACCCGGCCACTAGACGCTAGCCTTCGAGCCCCTCCCCCAGGCCTGGCTCCAGGGTGGGGCCACTCGGTTGGAGTCATTCCCAGTGAGAGTTGGACTCCGCCAGGGCTGCCCTTTGTCACCGATCCTGTTCAGAATGGAGGGTGTCATGCTTGGTGACCACAGGATCTCATCTCTGTTGTTTGCAGATGATGTTGTCCTGTTGGCTTCATCCAGCAATGACCTACATCTCTTGCTGGGACGGTTTTCCGCTGAGTGTGAAGCGGCTGGGATGAGAATCAGCACCTCCAAGTCCGAGTCCATGGTCCTCAGCCGGAAAAAGGTGGATTGTCCTCTCTGGGTTGGGGACAGGCTTCTGCCCCAAGTGGAGGAGTTTAAGTATCTTGGGGTCTTGTTCACAAGTGAGGGGAAAATGGAGTGAGAGATTGACACACAGATCGGAGCAGCATCTGCAGTGATGCGGACGTTGTACCGGTCTGTTGTGGTGAAGAGGGAGCCTAGTTCTAAGGCAAAGCTGTCGATTTACCAGTCAATCTACGTTCCTACTCTCACCTATGGTCACGAGCTTTGGGTACTGACCGAAAGAACAAGATCGTGGATACAAGCGGCTGAAATGAGCTTTCTCCGTAGGATTGCTGGACTCACCTTCAGAGATAGGGTGAGGAACTCAGTCATCCGGGAGAGGCTCAGAGTAGAACCGCTGCTCCTCCACATTGAAAGGAGTCAGTTGAGGTGGTATGGGCATCTGATTAGGATGCCTCCTGGACGCCTCCCACTTGAAGTGTTTCAGGCACGTCCCACTGGGAGGAGACCCCGGGGCAGACCCAGGACTCGGTGGAGAGACTATGTCTCCCAACTGGTCTGGGAACGCCTTGGTATCCTCTCTGAAGAGCTGGAGCAGGTGGCTGGGGAGAGGGAAGTCTGGGCTTCTCTGCTTGAACTGCTGCCTCCGCGACCTGGACCTCCGGAAAAGTGGTAGAAGATGGATGGATGGATGTCCTGTACGTATAGTAGTATTGACAATAAAATCTTCCCTGTAAACATTAACCAAAATGCTTTTTTTTTTTGCACACACCTCAGACCCGGTGAAAAATTTTATAAACTGGAAAAAATTTGTTCACCATGCTGAACATTTTCCAACATATCCAGCGTATGGTTGATACATCCCGCATTTGGGGAGCAAAGGTTGTAGGGCCTTCTCCCCATGTTTTTTTTTTCCTTTGCAGTCTGTACCATCAGCTGTCCATGCTGTTCTGATATTTATGTCAAAATGTTAGAACACCGGAGGAGGTGGATCCAATCAGCTGATCGCTCAAACCACAGAGCTCAGCTGTTTTCCATCAAAAATCAGGCTCAGAGCAAAAGCACAGTCCATGCATTATCTTTTTTTCACTTAATTGAAAATAACTTTTTTTTATTGCCATCAGTTAGCGTGCCTTTGAGCCAAGTTGTGTCTGGCCGCTGCTTCTCTCGGCATGTTCTGTGTTGATTTGTCAGACCCAGTCCTCGCTGATGCTCCGCCCAGTCTGCTCACCCACCTCATGTTCGCCACATATGCTGAATTATCCTTTAGACCTACGCAATCACGGCAGCTTTATGGTATAATTTTTTTCAGCTTTAAATCTTAAGTATTTTGCTTTTCTAGTCAGATTTGTAATTTTTCACTTCCTTGTTTTTTCCAGGGAACACTGTGGTGACTGACAGTTCGTGATGCCACGTATTACACAACATAACAAAAATAATTTTTTTGTAAGTTGTCTGTGTTTTTTCAACTGATTTAACTCTCAGAGCGTGTAGAATTTTTGGCAGGAAAACGCAGAGTTTGACCAGAAATTTTTAAATGACAATAGCTTCAGAATGGTAATAGAGGCAAAGTCCCAATTACAGAAATGTTGCAGAGGAACCCAAGTGTCTGCCAAGTGAACTTGCATCCATGCATAGTGCATAATTGGACCTAATTTGCATATTAAGATAAGATAAGATAAGCCTTTATTAGTCCCACAATGGGGAAATTCCAGGATTGCAACAGCACAGGGATAGCAACACTCAGAGCAACAATCAGAAGGCAAGAAAAAAACAAAACAAGAGCAGCTAATATACATATGTACATATTACTATAAATATATATATATATATATACACAGACACACAGTGCAGAGCATTGTAGCTGGATGGAATAAATATATAAGTATATAAACACAGTGCGGAGCACTGTAGCTAGATGGAATAAATATGTAGATATATAAACACACACACAGTACGGAGCATTGCAGCTAGGTGGAATAAATATGTAAATATATAAACACACACAGTGCGGAGCATTGTAGCTAGTTGGAATAAATATGTAAATATATAAACACACAGTGCAGAGCATTGTAGCTAGATGGGATGAAACAGCACAACTGTCTACTTAGTTATCCTACATGGTATGGTTATGAACCCATACAAAATCTCACCCTCCATAGCGACCGGTATTTTCCTAGTTGTATGCCGGAGGGGACCATTGTGTAAGTCTATTGCATCTTTTGCATTCAAAACTATTAGGTTGTTATGTCTTTTTGCTATCTCTGCGAGCAGCCCTGCTTAGGTTGTACAGTCTGACAGCCGTTGGTAGGAAGGACCTGCGAAACCTCTCGGTTGTGCACCTAGGATGATATAGTCTGCTGCTAAATGAGCTCCTCAGTGCATTCAGTATGTCCTGCATAGGGTGGAACTCGGACTCCAGCAGAGATGACAGTTTAGCCACCGTCCTTCTCTCTCCTATCTCATCCACTGGGTCAGGGCGCTGCCCCAGGACAGAGCTAGCTTTCTTGATCAGTTTGTTCAGTCTCTTCCTATCGGCTGCTGTAATGCCACTGCCCCAGCAGACCACTCCAAAAGTGATGGCTGATGCCACCACCGTGTCATAGAATGTCTTCAGCAGCGCCCCTTGTACACCAAAAGACCTGAGTCTCCTCAGTAGGAACAGCCTGCGCTGTCCCTTCTTGTAGAGTGCATCAGTATTGTGTGACCAGTCTAGTTTATTGTTCAGATGAACACCCAGGTACTTGTAGGATGTCACCATCTCGATGTCTGTTCCCTGTATATTTACTGGTGCTGTGAGGGGTTGTCCTTGCCTGTGGCAGTCCACCACCAGCTCCTTAGATTTCCTCGCGTTGATCTGGAGGCAGTTCCGATGGCACCAGTCCACGAAGTCCTGGATAAGCCCTCTGTACTCAGCTTCATCTCCATTGGAGATGAGGCCAACGATCGCAGAGTCATCAGAGAACTTCTGTAGATGGCAGTGTGTTGTGTTGTGTGAGAAGTCCGCAGTATAAAGGGTGAACAGGAAGGGAGCCAAAACCTTTCCCTGGGGGGGCCCCCGTGCTACCAGTGATCGTGTCGGACACACAGTCCCGGGTTCTCACAAACTGAGGCCAGTTTGTGAGGTAGTCCAGGATCCATGATGACAGGTGCTGGTCCACCCCTGCGCACAGCAGCTCGTCCTTCAGGATCATCGGTTGGATGGTGTTGAAAGCACTGGAGAAGTCAAAGAACATGATCCTCACCACATTCCCGGGCTTCTCCAGGTGGGACAGAGAACGGTGAAGGAGGAAGATCACCGCATCCTCCACCCCAATGCCATGCTGGTAGGCGAACTGGAGTGGATCCATCGCTGGTCCCACCAGGGGTCGGAGGTGAGCAAGGAGCAGTCTCTCCAGGGTCTTCATCATGTGGGACGTCAAGGCCACCGGTCTGTAGCTGTTCAGGTCTTTGGGGTGGGAAGTTTTTGGTACAGGTACCACACAAGATGTTTTCCACAGCTGTGGTACCCTCCCCAGCTTCAGGCTCAGGTTGAAGATGTACCCCACAATCCCACACAGCTGGTCTACACAGGACTTGAGGAGCTTTGCGCTAATGCCGTCCGATCCTGACGCCTTCCTCACCTTGATCTTCCTCAGCTCCGTCCTCACCTGGGTCTTGGTCAGGGTCATGTTGGGGGGCTGTGTGTTGGGAGTGGGGGGAGGTGTTGGTGGAGTGGGGAGTGGGCAGCAGGACTTGATGTCTTTAGAGGCAGCAGTGGTTGTTGTGCAGTCAGGGGGGAGGGCGGTTGGTCAAACCTATTGAAAAACAGATTCAGATTGTTCGCCCACTCCCTGCCTCCCGTGGCCTGGGGGGAGGTATTCTGGAGCCCAGAAATGGTTTTGAGGTTTCTCCAGACCCCGCTGATGTCGCTCTGTTGCAGCTTGTCCTCCATCTTCTTCCTGAAGCTGTCCTTGCCTTCTCTGATCTTTCTCCTCAGCTCCCTCTGTACGGACTTCAGCATCTCCCTGTTCCCCGACCTGAAGATCCTCTTCTTCTCTCTCAGAAGTGTTTTTATCTCAGGGTTGATCCAGGGTTTGTTGTTTGAGCAACACCGTATGGTCTTGGTGGGAACGGTTTTGTCCACACAAAAGCTGAGGTAGTCCGTGATGGTGTGAGTGAGGCCATCGATGTCCTCACCATGTGGATCGCAGAGCTGCTCCCAGGCGGTGGTTTCAAAACAGCCCTTTAGAGTGTCCATTTCCTCCTCAGACCATAATTCCACTGTGCGCATGGCCGGAGGTTGTCTGTGCACTAGGGGTTTGTACACCGGCCAGAGATGAACCAAGTTGTGATCCGATCTCCCGAGTGGGGGGAGTTGTAATGAGGTGTACGCATCCTTAGTGTTTGCATAGAATTAGTCCAGTTATTGTCTCTAGTGTGGCATGTGACATACTGGGTAAACGTGGGTAGAATGGGAGATAGTGAAACATGGTTGAAATCGCCTGAGATGAGGAGAAGAGCATCTGGGTGTTCTGTCTGCAGCCTGCCGGTTACTGAATGGATGACGTCACGCGCTGTCCCAGCGTTCGCCGTCGGATTTGCATAAACAACAATGCAGATCACGTGTGAGTATTCCCTCGGGAGATATGTAGGCCGCATGCTAACAGCTAGCAACTCAATGTCTTTGCTGCAGTGTCGTTGTTTAACAGTGATATGTCCCGGTCTGCACCAGTTGTTGTTAACATACATTATCACTCCACCACCCCTTGCTTTGCCACTGTCTGGTGTTCGGTCTGCCCGTATCGTGTGGAGACCCTCCATCTCAATGTTAGCATCTGCTACTAGTTCAGTTAGCCATGTCTCGGAAAACAAAAGGAGAGAGCATTCCCGGTATATGCTATCGCAGCGGGAGATAGCCGCTAGCTCATCTACCTTTCCCAGTAACGACCGTACATTTCCCATGACAATAGATGGAAGGGAGGGTCTGTACCTTATAATTTTTGTCCTCCGCCTTACTCCAGCCCGGCAACCATGGCGTTTTCGCCTCAGTTCCCTCGGTATGTCGAGTTTTTCCGTTAGCACCGGTTGGCAGTTGAATGCTAGCAGCTCTTCCCTGCTGTATCGTCTCCTGCTATAAACAGTGGCTCCGTCCACCGGCTCAGGAGACATTTGGGACGATCTGTGTGTCCGTGATATAAATGGAGTGAGAAAAAACCGTATCAAAAAGAGAGAGGAAGGGAAAAAAGACTCAGAATTGAGCCGCTGTGCAAAAGGCAGCCGACTCGTGTGGCGCCGGAAGTAATAAATATTTGCAACAATGCAAATTTTATTTTAACACTATAGCTTCAGAATTACAGTTAGATGCAAAGTCCCAATTATAAAAGTGTTGCAGAGGTACCCAAGTGTCTGCCAGGTGAACATGCATTCATGCATTGTGCATAACTGGACCTAATTACCGCTCCCGAAAAGCGGTAGAAGATGGATGGATGGACAATTTTTGTTTCACACACTGTCACCACATGGTCCTTTTGTCCCATCATTGACAAAATTACAAAAAATCATTCAAAACAAAAATAATTTTGTTATCACACTGTCACCACATGGCCTTTTGTCCCTTCATTTGCCCCTTCATCTTCTACCGCTCCAAAAAAGTGGAAGAAGATGGATGGATGGACAGTATTTGTTTCACACTTTGTCACCACATGATCCTTTTGTCCCATTATTGGCAAAATTACAAAAAATCATTAAAAAAAAACCCACAAATCTCATGGCACATTTGTTTCACACTAAACTAAAATGAAGCAAATGAAACACAGTTTATGTAACAAATATGTACACTACCGTTCAAAAGTTTGGGGTCACCCAGACAATTATTTTGTGTTTTCCATGAAAAGTCACACTTATTTACCACCATGAGTTGTAAAATGAATAGAAAATATAGTCAAGACATTGACAAGGTTAGAAATAATGATTTGTATTTGAAATAGTAATTTTTTCCTTCAAACTTTGCTTTCATCAAAGAATCCTCCATTTGCAGCAATTACAGCATTGCAGACCTAACATGATTGCACAAGGATTTTCTAATCATCCATTAGCCTTCTGACGCAATGAGCAAACACATTGTACCATTAGAACACTGGAATGATAGTTGCTGGAAATGGGCGTCTATACACCTATGTAGATATTGCACCAAAAACCAGACATTTGCAGATAGAATAGTCATTTACCACATTAGCAATGTATAGAGTGTATTTCTGATTAGTTTAAAGTTATCTTCATTGAAAAAAAGTGCTTTTCTTTCAAAAATAAGGAAATTTCTAAGTGACCCCAAACTTTTGAACGGTAGTGTACCTGTCTGTTTCGTCACAAGCATCCAGAATTCCGGAGTCCAAAAAAGCAACACAAAATCAGTGGCGGGCGCAGATGACAGGTCCTTCTCTCCACGATAGCCAACTGGCTGTTCAAATGCTTTCAGCCACAGCTGATAAACTTTTTCATCTCTAAGAAGCTCCCAGCCATCAATGTCCAAACCTCCTGCGGCATCGGCACTACCTATTTTCCTGCCACCATGCACACGTGGCACACGTCGATGCGCACCAGCAGTGCGCTCTTTCCCAGCCAAACGTCGCCCACGGGCTGCTCTGGACCTTTTTGCTCCGTGACCATGGTTTGGCAAAGCAGAACAATCTGCAGATGAGGCTCCTGTGCCATTTTGGGCACGGCTGGACACAGAAAACGCAGCTGCAGCGTCGCGTGCAAGATGACCGTCTCCACTTTCACAAGAACTGCTTGCACCATTGTCCAAAGGCATATAATCAGAGCTGGACTCTAACTCAGATGACGAACTAGGGCTAAGCTCTTTCTCTGAACCAGGAGCGGCGAATACCAGTGCTAATACCTCTTCAGCTGAGAGCATCTTCCATGCCATCCTGTTTCTTCCGTGTCAAACAGCAGAATGAAAGGGGGCGGGCTTCAAACGCTGATTTGACCTACTTATTGAATTGGACCATTTCCAGTTCTCGCTGTAAGTGAAAAGCCACACCTCTCAGCCACCAAGTGGTGTTAAAAGGTTTGTACATTTCACACTCTATTCAGCTGTACAGGCTTTGTTTGGACTGATCAGCTGACAGGCGCATAAGTGCATCACACACTCAAAGGGTTGAGACAATTTTGCACTGCTGAATCCGAAAACGACCTCCGTTTCTCTCAATCAGGTCAGGTTTTTATGCTAAGTTGTAAGCAGTTGTACAGCAGTTGTACAGTTGTACTGTAAATTGAATAGTAGCCATTGATAAAGGTAAATACATGTAAATTGAATGTTACATTATCATTGTTCAAAATTCAGAGAATTTCAAGAAAAAAAAATAATTTTGCATCATATAAAGCGAAAATACCCGTACATGTCACAGTTTGAAAGTGGAAATTGCTGTAAACACATAATTTAATTAAAATATACAATTCTCGGGCCACAAAAACACAAACAGGAAGGCAGAAAATCAATTATACACTTTAACCTCTTGCACTCCGTTGTACCGTGGGCGGGCAAGTCTCTGCGTCCCAGAGCGCACGAGGGCGCACGAGAGCGCCCTCGTGCGCTCTGGGACTCATGATGGAGTTGCGTCCAAGCGCTCACTGAAAATAAAAGCTGCAGACACAGCCGCGAACAGATTAGTTCATCTGATTGACCTCTCATTCGACTAATAAGAGCCTTGAATTGGGTTTCTGAAACCTTGAAGAACCAGTGACTGAAAACCTAGCAAGAAGGACCCGCCTACCAACGCTGTGAATGCAGTGAGCCAATTGAAGCAGAGAAGTTTGCGAGCTGTTTTTTTTAAGGCTGGGTGAAGACAGACTGCTGCAGCAGATCAAGAAAGGACCCGCAGTAAGAACCGTCACAGACCCAGCAGCACGGAGACCACCCACAAATGCAACCTTTGTGACAGCGACTGCCATTCGCACATCGGCATGTTCGGCCACAGGCGGTGCTTATTTTGTTTTTGTTCCAGCAGAGTAGACGTTATGATTTACTTCGATGGTCATAGACCGACGGAGGCCGACGACGAAGGCTGAGTGACACACACGCGTTCGTCAGTCTTTTTTTAATTACTACTGTTATTTGTTTTGAAAAATCGTTCGCCAAAAACCGCAATCATGGAAGCACAAAACCACAATAATGGAATTATGTTTTGATCGGGTCGCGAGACCAGAACCACGAGTCCGTAACAAGCGGACCAGCGTCACATTCATCTGACAATGAGGAAGAGAAGTTCGCCAGGACACTGCTGTGAAGAGGTAAGGTGTTATAAGCTAAATTATTCTTTATCCCTGAAAATTGTAATCCAAAATGACTTTTGACCGATCGGTAAATTACAACTGTGCGGCGCACGAAGTCTGAAGTTCGTGCGCCGTGGTACATGGGTCGTTCGTTGCGTCCAGACCGTGAACGCCGCCCCCCCCCCCACTATTCTTCTGTTGCGAGGGGGGGGGGGAAGCCGCAGTGACTGCGCCGCTGTCGCCACATCGCCATATGAGGCTAATCCGTCATGCAGCGATGGGCGATGTTCGTCCTCTGTAGCGAGGGGGAGGGGACAACCCCCCCCCCACACACACACACACAGACAGAGCCCTGAGTGTGACCTTTCATTAGAGCCCAAAATGAATCTTCTACATTGAATCATTCAAAAGTTAGACATTTTTCCAAACTGTGCCATTTGGCACAATTTGGCACAGTTCCAAAACGTCTGCGAACTACCTGAGGAAAAAGCTGTGTAATATGTTCATTTTTTGTGGTATTGTTACAAAATTTGGACCTCAGCTGGATAACACTTGGTTCTACATTTCTGTTGCATTTTCCAGCCCGGATCTGAAGCTGTGTGTTATTTGCAAGCATTTGTATCCAAAAAAACACCCAGGCAAAATTTATTTTCTTCAAGTTCACTATGTTTAGATGACTGTAACTCAGTGGCAGGAGCACTTAGAGAGATTATGACTGTTTTGCCAAAAAATTCAAAGTGTTTTCTTTTAAATGAGACCAACCCCATGAAGATGCTGCAAAGGGTTTAAGAACAGCTTTGGATTTAATTTGGGCATGTTATTTTTTGGCGTTTTTAGGGAAATTGACCGGAGTGCAAGGGGTTAATGGACAGATATTAAAACAGCTGTAAACTACAACAATCACCAATAAGAACCATAAATTCACAGTGTGTACAGTTTAAGAAACTAACACCAAAATAAATACTATAAATACCCCGAAATTCATTCAAGAAGAAAACGACGCAGTTAACACAACGATAAAAGTCACTCCCTGCGCTACATGGAAAAACCTTCAGCGTGTCCATGATGGAACGGTGACGTATCCGCTGTCTGTCAGACCAAGAACAAACGTTGTCGTCCTCCCTGACCCGGAAGAAGGTACGGCTTGTCCAGGCTCGTCCAAAAAACCCCTGTACACCTCAAAGGTGGAGAATTCTGGACCTGGGGAGAGGAGGCGTACAGGAGGAGAGAAGAGGAGCGGCTCCTACGGATCCGTCGTCTGGGAAAAACCTACAGCACACAGCACAGCACAAACTCAACCTCCCACAAACACACGGGGCCTAATAATCATTCGCATACACACAGACATTAAGCACATTCCTTTCACTTAGCTGTGCATAAGCCTTTCCTCCACCACACCGGCGTCTCCTTTGTCTGGACCCTCACTGCGTCTTCTGTCCGAAGCTGTGGCTGTCAATCACAGCACCTGCTTTTCCTTCCGTTCTTTCTCCGTTCCTCCGCTTCTGCCCTCATTTCCTTCACGATCCTCTTCAATTTGCCTCCGTGTATCCTCAGGTCCACTGTCTTCATGTCCTGCTGTCCGCATGTCCATTGTCCTCATATCCTTCTCATCCTGCCACAGTCATGCACCGTCCTTTAATAGGTCCTACTGGCAAGAGTTTACAGCAGTAGCTCACTGATTGGCTCCTGCTGATTAAATCAGTCAGCTCAGGTGCCAACCATTATCAACCTGCAACAACAAAAATAAACTCAAACATGAAAATATACAGAGAAACACCACAAATCCAACATACATTGTATTACATTGTATTACATTGTATTAATAACATTCTCACTAAACAGCCCCAGAGCTGTAACAAACCAAAAAAACAAACACACACAATCAACCCTGAACTGCTCCCCCCTGACATCTCCCCCCCCCCTTAGGATAGTCATCCCTGACTATTAGTTTCCATCACCATATCTAGCCATTTTTTTAACCAGATTACTACGCTAGGAACGTCTCAGGGTACCTGTTCCTGTGAAGACACCGAAGCAGACGGATGAGGTGCCTGCACCACATCTTGTAACCATTCTGCTTCCACTGTTGAACTTGGAACTAAATTTGGCCCTGCAAGAGGCAAAGAAACAGGCAGAAATAGGCGTGCCCCAATGCTTTCAGGCTCAGCTGGTGGAACTAGCACATCGTTCTGTGAGTCAGTGGGTCTGATGGGACATGGTCTGAGATTGTTCCTATGGATTGTCCTTTCCGGCCCACTTCGACCCCCTGGTCGGATCTTATACACTGGTGTGTGTGGACTCAACTGAGAAACTACTACGAAAGGAGAGGGTTGCCATCGGGGAGCAAGCTTATTCTGGTCACAGCATTGGAAATTCCTAAGCAGCACTCTTTCTCCTGGCACCAGCGGAACGTCCTAGGCACAACGACCCTACCTCTGCTTGTCTTTGTGTTGTTGCTGCTGCGTTTGGGCCAAGACTCATTTATAGGCTCCATTCAAAATTCTGTGGTGATAACGAACCCACTCCTCCATAGTATACTGCTCAGGCTGGGGGCAAACTCCTGTGGCAATCTCTACCGGCAACCTTGCATGCCTTCCCGTCAGAACAAATTGAGGAGTCAAACCTGTGCTGCTATGGATTGTGTTATTATAGGCAAAAAGCAAAGCAGGTAAATTTTCTGTTCATCTGGTCTTCTCGAACTCTTCAGTCAACGAACACAACAGGGACACCAAAGTTTGATTAAATTGTTCACATGTCCCATTTCCCTGGGTATGATAAGGGGTAGTACGCACTTTTTTGCAGCCATATAAAACACAAAGTTGTTGTAATACTGCAGACTCAAAGGCAGCCCCTCTATCTGACAGAATCCTCTCAGGGCAGCCCCATATTTGATTGAGGTTTTGCCACAGTACCTGAGCTGTTGTAACCGCAGTCTTGTCCTTAGTTTGCACTGCCCATCCATACCTCGAAAACAAATCAGTCATAACCAAAATATATGGATATGTGCCTTGAGGTTTTCCTAGAGACAGGAAATCAATAGCCACAGTCTCAAGAGGATAAGATGAGGTGATTGGCTGAAGGGGTGCCCTTACCTCTGGCCTGGCCTTATTCTCACAACAAGTAGGGCATTCTGTAGCTCACTTGCGTACATCCTCACTCATCTGAGGCCAAAAAAACCACCTTCTCAAAGCAGCCTCAACTCTGTTGGCTCCAATGCGACCACAAGAGGCATGAAAATGTTCCCACAGTGGCCTCGCATTCGCTAAAAGGACCACAATTTGGAACAACACCTGGCCTCTTTGCAAATCCTCCACCCTCCTCTGGAGAAGGCCTCAACTCAACTGTAATCTTTTCCAATCCCTCAACAGACGTCGGGCCAATGGTAGAGCTTCCTGCTGACTCTCTTTAGATGGCCATTTACCCTGTTGAAGCCAGGCACAAATCTGCTGCATTGCCGGATCTGCCCTTTGACGAGCAAGCCAATCCTCAGTATCCTCTGGGGTAGCAATCACATAATTCGTACCAGTCTCAGCTTGGGATTCATCCTGTCGAAGCCTGGACAAGATATTTGCATTCCCATTCGCCACCTCAGGTCGATATTTAATGGTAAACTGATAATTGGATAACTGGGCCACCCACCTTTGCTCCACTGTGTCAAGCTGCACCGTGTCCAGGTGGACAAGGGGGTTATTGTCTGTAAAGACTGTAAAGGGCACATCCCACAAATAATCCTTAAACTTTTCTGTTACAGCCCACTTTAGTGCCAATAACTCAAATTTAAAGGAGCTATAATTTTGATCATTTCTCTCTGTGGGATGAAGACTGCGGCTGGCATAGGCAGTCACTTTCTCGCGCCCATCCTGAACCTGGGCAAGCACTGCTCCCAGCCCCTCAAATTTGCTTCTGTATAGAGATTGAAGGGTTCGGAAAAATCAGCATAAGCCAACACTGGAGCACTCAACAGTTCTGACTTGTCTTTCAAAGGCAGCCTGACATTCGCATACACATCATTCGCATACACACAGACATTAAGTACATTCCTTTCACTTAGCTGTGCATTAGCCTTTCCTCCAACACACCGGCGTCTCCTTCGTCTGGAACCTCACGGCGTCTTCTGTCCCAAGCTGCGGCTGTCAATCACAGCACCTGCTTTTCCTTCCGTTCTTTCTCCGTTCCTCCAATCCTGCCCTCGTTTTCTTCACGATGCTCTGCAATTTGCCTCCGCGTATCCTCAGGTCCACTGTCTTCATGTCCTGCTGTCCACATGTCTGTTGTCCTCATATCCTTCTCGTCTTGCCACAGTCATGCACCATCCTTTAATAGGTCCTACTGGCAAGAGTTTACAGCAGGAGCTCACTGATTGGCTCCTGCTGATTAAATCAGTCAGCTCAGGTGCCAACCATAATCAGCCCGCAACAACAAAAATAAACTCAAACAAACATCAAAATACAGTATACTATACAGGGAAACACCACAAATCCAACATACATTGTTTTAATAATAACATTCTCACTCTCTCTGAACTGCTTCCCCCTAACATTCATGTAAACAAAAACGTAAAAAATATGTGGCCATAGTTCAAAAAGTTGACCTGATAGAGCAAAACCAATGTGATTTTTGTATTCAGCACATCAAAATTGTCCTAAATCAACTACAAAAACTTTGACAATAAATTTGGT